>JABXWE010024552.1:0-22166 GCA_014611495.1 Limonius californicus | reverse complement strand
CCTTAATTATTAATAAAGCCACCTAAACACATTTACAACAACCATATTTGTTAACAATAAAATAATTAATAAAATTCAAATTATAACCTCAAAATACCTCTCTTCAACTAACTTTCATAATTCCAAATTAACAATATAATTTACATAAACACAAATACATCAACACTACCTTTTTTAAAACATATAAATTATTTATAACCATAAAGAAACATAGACTCAAAATTAAACTTGCTACTCACATAATTACGAAAGATATAAAACAATATTAATAACAAATTTTATCTTCTAGGGCTCCTACACTTGCCCAAGACAACCAAAATATCGCCTACTTCGCACATAGACGTCTATATCCTCATTTCATAAGGAATATGCACCACAACTACCCTTAGGTCACTAACAAACCACATCGTAACATCCTCCGATGATCGTACAAGACCTTTAACTCTAATCAGGTATACATTTATCATATTTTATCATCATAACTTCTTAAATAACCTTCTTTACATGATAATGAAACTAATTACATACAATTTCAGCTAAAATCAAGATTTCTACCATCAAAATAGTATCCTTTTATACATATGTAATGCATTACGAAACCAAAAATCACATCATATAAGAGTTATCTAGTAAAATTAACATAGTATAAGTATAGTCTAGAATAATAATATAAATATAGGGTAAATAACATAGCAATATATATATCACTTTACCAGCTGACAAGTTTTAATTTTTTTTGTTTTGGAAATGTGGCGTGATACCACTGCATGTTTTCACGTTTGAACTTAGAAGCAAAGTAATTTACCCAGATTTCATGATTTGTCACAATTGAGTCAAAAATTCATGTCCATCTCTCTCATATTGCTACAGTAACGAAAAAGCAATTTGTAAACGATTCAATTTGTGTTCTTCGATCAACAAGCACGGAATCGATCTGAAACTCGCCTTATGATGCACTAGCTTGTTCTTTATGATGTCTTCAACACTTCCGATATTAATTTGTAAAGTTTGGGCAGTTCAACAAACTGTTACCGGCCTGTCTTGTTAGATAAGAGCATTAACTTGTTCTTAATTTGCACAATTAATCGAAGTTGTAGCTCGTCGTACAGTCTCTAAGAGATTTGGACCATTAAAACACCCAACTTTTAGAAAGATTTTGATTGTCGTATTGTGCTCGCAATCTTGTAAGAATTTCAGTAACATTTACGTCTTCATTCGTAAGAAGTTTGATTCCTATGCGCAGTTCCATGTTACAATGAACAGAACTTTCCCACATCGTAATTGTAAGTGTCAAAATAATATTATAGCGAAACAACTGCTATGGATACGTTAAAAAGTATCACGGCCATTGGAATTGTCTTTAGGTGGGGTTTTAATTTAAACATACATATCTATTTAAATTTGAATACTCCTTGTATATATTTACAGAAGTCATTCCTTATTACAATTAAATAGAAGCTGAATGTGTTTTAAATTTGTTCGATCATTTTTGCAGCGGAAGTGTTTAAAATCAGCCTAACCGTTACAGCTTTCATACAGACGTCCTTCGAATTTCATGACAAGTACCGCTAAAAATCAAACTATCAATATTCCAATATTAATGTAACGTAAAGGTAAACCGTTCGTACTTGCTTCGAAACTGTAAGTCAGCCATTCAGACCTTCCCTTTTCACAGTAACACACACTTTTTAAAAGATCTGACGGCCAAGCTTCCCACTTATAGAACCTATTTCCGATTGAGTGACTTGTTGGAGGGCTTCAGTTTCCTATTTCTGAAGCAGTTAGTGTCAGATGCAATACCGTATCGGAGCATGTTACGTAAAAACATTAATTAAGATGTCAAGTGCCCTTTAATGTAGGACCAAGAGGGAAAATTGTTGGCTGCCAATTACAATATGCATATTTTCAGCGCTTTCGTGACTCTGCACACGTTCCGAGATATTTACTGCCTAGACGAGGCTTTACAATGTTTGCAATGTCAGAGCTGCGGCATTATTGCAGAGAATTGCCGCCTACATAACATCGGATTTTATTGCGGTGCAGTGAAAATTAAAGCTGGTTGTTGCATAATTCACTGCAGTCAATAGAATAATACAAAATGCTGAAAATTCCACGTTTTCATGAACAATAGACATTCAGAATTGCTGATGCGTTCGATATCGACCAGGAAAGACAAACAATATTTAAATTACATTATTTAAATATGGGATAAAAGTATACAGAATGTTTAAAACCGTTGTTGGATCATTAAAAACACAAAATTTTTAAAAATTATAAAACTAATTCTCACTTCACAAAATAGATTTTGAAGTACACAAAAACGGGTTGAGAACCTTTGGAATACCAAAAAATATTATGTAACTCTTAGACATAGAATTAAAATCATCTCTTACAATCAAATATGCTGTTAATTATTTAGTATCGTTGCAACAAGAGTCACAAACTGTGTATTTAGAATGGTTATTCTTATCATTAGAAATAGCCAATTTTAACAATGTCAAAACTACCGGAAACGCAGAACAAACATTCAAAATAAGAGTGTATCAAGCATACCTACGCTCGTTTCGTGTCTTAGTGATCGTAATACTTTAGACAGCATAGCTGTCTATGATTTTAGTTGTACTAAAATTACTAGAGTGCTTGAACTAAAACATTATAGGTATGGAAAATTCCATTACCTACAAAATTTCTCCATTTCAGATCGTCCTATCAACTCCACTACACAGTTAGATGAATTTTAATATAGAGATAGTATAAATAAAGACAGTAGTCCAAAACTGCAGCACGGAACAATATAATACAATCAGGTAAAAAATACACATACAAAGGATGTTAATGCCTCATATTCACCTATACACAAATAGAAGTAGAATAAAGTACCAAGTAAAGTAAATGGATAGCAAATTCAAAAGTAAACTCTCTTCGAGTGGTTTATCTCTTACGAGACTTTTAACAATATCCTAAGCCTCTGTTGCTCTTTTTACCACAAATAAATAGAAGACCATTTGACACCAGAGGACTTTCATTACATTATTATTATTATTAGTACTATTATTTTTAATTTGACTACCAAAATCCACTTGACGAGCTATTTTTGTATTATGAAAAAATATCCCATTATCACGAAATACTGTACTCAATTTAGCGCAACTAGAATCCGCAACTTACTCCAAAGCACAGAAAACACGAATTTCGCCTTCAAAGCAATTTTACTAGAATATTAGAAAACCTTACCCTTGCCCATTAAGAAGATTATACCAGCTTAGGCAACACAAGCAACATATAAGTACGTTGGTAAATGAAGCGAGTGTATGGTTGATGTAAATTTAACTGTGCTTTGTATTTTTATGGTACATAAAGCGGTAGTTTCAGAAACTCCAATGTTATTGCTGATGCAGGAGGGGGCTATATTTTCACCACCTACTGTAATATTTTTTGTTGGTATTAATATTGCTATTTATAATTGACAGGATATTAGCCTTATTACTTTTTTCCTTTTAGTATAAACATTTGTACTAAAATTTCGTTTATTATGTTACTTGATTTGTACTAAAACTTTCAACGACAATAACAAATTAAAGTTTCGATAAACACATACAAAAAGTATTGAAGATAGTATGTAAAATAGTTAACAAAATTGCAAAACCCTTGTTTTTAATATTGTAGAAGACTTACGTTCAATTTAACCTTACGCCAAGTAAATTTTAAATAATCGACTTTATTATCCCTCTGTTGTTAAACACGAATAGTTAGATTGGTTCTTTCGGGTTGTCGGACCTCAAACAACAGCTTTACGAAGAAAAAATATAATAATTTATTATTATTATTTCATAACTTCGAAATCGTTCTTCTTCTTTTTCTTCTTCTTCTCTTTCTTCTTCTTTTTCTTCTTCTTCGATATCTTTTTCTTCTTCTTCTTCTTCTCATTCTTCTTCTTCTTCTTCTTTTATGTTAGTTGGTAGCTTGTTTTTCAAATACCTCATATAATATTACTTCAATCTATGGTATATTATACTGAATATTTTAAAATTTTAAATAAATATCTTATATGTTCGTAGGTTTCAATGATTTTGGGTACAGTTGCCAACTTGACTTTTAAATTGTAAAATGAACAGCGAATCATTTCATGTATAGTATATTTGTTTTACTATAAATATGTACCGGGAGAGCAATATAAACCCAAGTCAAAATTATAATTTGATCGCGATATACACTAGTCAATATGTAAATACTATTTAAAAAATATTTGCTTTGTAATTTATATTTTTATAAAACCTGCTCTACCACCTGCATTAAAACTATGTGCTTGTATCCGTCTCCAGCTTATTTGGATGCTATTGCCAATGTGTCACCTTGCCAACTATTTCTGTGTGACCCTTTGCTGAAAATCCGAGTTTTATCGAGAAATACTGGGTATAGCGGTGTCAGGGACCTCGATGGAGCAGTGCGAACAAGCGCTGTCAGTTGAGGTGACAGTGAAATGCGTAATGAAGTAATGCGAAAGCGGTTCCGAGAGGTAACGAAAGTGCGAATGTTTAAAAAAAATTTAAAAGTGATATAGCAGTGTTACTAAGTGTTCTTGATTATTTCCTAAGAAATGCAGTCCTTTTAAGCTGAATATCGAGTTTTTCATTAGATACAACCTATTGCTTAACTTTTTGCATTTGAAACCAATTTCTTTACACTATTTGTACCGTAAGAGCAATACAAACTAAAGTCAAAGAAACTCTTGGAATTTTAAAGTCTTGTCTTAGATTAATCTGTAATTATAAAGATGTAAACATTATAAATATCTATAACTCTCATACAATTATAACTGACAGTTTACATTTCAAATTTTAAAAAGTTATCTGTTTAATCAATTAATTGAAATTTAAAATTAACACTTTATTTTGTCAGTGCTTATCTGTACTTTTAATAAGCTATATTCAAGGTTACATTGCCGTATCAAGTGTTATGTGGTTCCTGTGTCAAAGTAGTGAGGTCATACAGTTGTGGGCTACATAAATAAACGTTTGTTTGAAATAAAATTGTTGCATTCATATTTACAGAACAAAGTAAATAAATAAAGGATTTTACAGACGATGTTGAAAATGTTGACCATTGTTTTCTAAACATAAATGCACTATTCTCTTAAGATTTTCAAACACATTCACAAGAGTATCAGGGGTAAGTTCATCTAACTTTTGTGAAATAGCTTTTTATGAATCTTTTAGTTTCTGTGGTCTATTACTAGAAATATTGTTTCTTAAATAAGGAAATAGGAAGAAGTCTGGAACTGTAAGATCGGGTGACTTTGGTGAAAACAAATGTCTACTAATTAACCGATCATCATAAAATTCCTGTACAAATTATATGACGATTAGCTGTATGTGCTGTGGCGTTGTCCTACTGGAACCAACCATTTCTAATTTCATCATCATAAAGTTCATTAGAAAAGGAAGTTGAGTTATTCTGAAGATAATAATCGGCAGCTATATTTTTTGCACAAAACTTGTAAACTATTCGTCTTCTTGAAACACCGACCCATAAACCGATCTTTTGTGGATGTAACGGTATTTCCTCAAACATGTGCGGAATAGCTGTTGCCCATATGCTCATATTTTATCTGTGAAGATATTCATTGAAGTGAAACCAGGCTTCATTTCTGAACCAAGTAAGATACAATATGTCATTATTGTTTATGTTATTTAAGAACAATTGAAAATAATTTGTTCTAGATTGGAAATCACGCGGTAAAAGTCGAACCATTTGCATTTTGTATGGAAATGTGCCCAAATCTTTTCTTTTTATTTTTTCAGCAAGTACCATATTACGAATCAATTTCTTGGCTTAGCTTTTTGATCGGCTTAGAAGGAGTTGCTTCCATGATATCCCTAACATTATCAATAACTTCTGCAGATCTTTTCATAGGTCTTCCTGATCCCTTTTTCCTTTCAATGCTTCCACTTTCCTTAAAATTATTCCCAATAATCTTGGCAGTTTGATAGAAATTGTTATACATAAGTGAAGTTTGCAGCCTCATTTGGATAACGCTGTTAAAATTCTATGAAACAGGTTTGAAATGAATATTGCTATTCATGATTTTCATTCTTTGTACCATTATGTAAATAAGATTCTAATATCAGCATTTTATGTTAAACTGTTAACATGATTAAACTGATAGTATTGTAATATGTAATTGTAATGACCTTTGCTGTAATCAATTAATTAAATAAATAATCTAATAAAATTTGAAATGTAAACTGTCAATTATTAATGTACGATAGTAAAAAATATTTATAATGTTTACATCTTTATAATTACACATTAATCTAGGACAAGACCTTAACATTCCAAGGGTGTCTTTGACATGGGTTTATCAAAATTGCTCTTGGTGTAGAGTTAGCATTGCTAATTTCCTCTCACTAGAATATTGTCTAAAACAACATTCCTATTGCTGTCGCAACATACATTTAATTGCAAGAAAAACTGCGAGTCACTGACTACGGAATTAGAAATTAAATTTAAAAATTACGCTACTGATCAATCTATTAATTACTAAATTTGAATAAGAAATATTTGCGGTTCCATAATTAATCTTTTAATGTTACACTCTTCTGCAAGATTACCTTTTCGTCCAATTACAGAGGCTTCATCGAGCTTCAGAAACCGAACAAAAGACTCATTTCTTAAACGATTCGGCGAACCCTCGCAGTTATTATCATTACGAGCGATATAAAACTTCCAGCAACGATAATTACAGGTATCAAAAGCATTGTTCGTTTGACCTTTGTTTTTCGGAGATTGGATTTGCTCAGCACTCGGCAATAGAGAGGGCAATAAAAACGTACGTGTTTTGGTGGCTGAACAGAGAATTATCAAGAGAATTATCCGTAGATGAACATACACAAACACAGATCGACCAGATCTTGTCTGCTCTTACCAGGCGTTAACACTAAATTACTCCTACTGTTTGACACTGCGTTTAACGTGTATTCCTGATAATAATACATGTGTCGCTGAACATGTGGAATTAATTGCGTGCGTGTACTGTATGGAATTGATAGGGCTGATTTCATAATGGCAGATCAAATTTAATACAAGCATTCCACTTATCAACATTGGTTCTCGCTGTTATTTCAAATAAGGTATACATCAGTGACATCGTTAAGAAAGTAAAATCAGTGTTGGTGCGCTTGACGCACACGGGCGATCTAGTGTAAGAATTGGTCAGCTTCCACACCTGAATCCTCAGCCCTTCTTCAGTCATAACAGAAATATACGTACGGACTCATCTGTGAGACCTGAGAAAACCACTCCTAAAACATTTCAACCATCAAATTGTCGTTCACGCTTCCATCAGCAATTTTATATAAAAGGCAATCAAAAAGTTACTCAATTACGGTTGATTTTGGTACACAACGTCTGTGATTAGACACCAGAAACGTAGACACCTAGCATTATTGATTATGACTTCTGAATTACAAAGTAATTAAAGACTGGCAATGTTTCTTTGATATAATCCTATTTTTCGTTTTAATTATGCGGTTCAAATCTTTAATTTTTGCTCCATGATTCAATCTATCGTTAACTTAAAGTCTATGTTATAATTTTCTACAGTAAAGCGCGTCAGGTTGCTCTTAGTCTGCGCGCACGTCATCAATTATTATTATTGATAGTGCCAATTCTAAAAAACTAAAAATTCGTTTTTTTTTGTTAAATTACGGAGTAAAATCATATTTATTCGTAAGATCGGATAACGTAGTTGTAACAGATATGATTTTTATTTTTAATATTTCATAGTCTCTGTGTAAAATACAAAACTACATAAAAACTAGGGATTTTGTTTCCCTTACGTTCGCACCCTGTTTTTTATGTTCATATGTCGCTCAGAAGAATCGAGTGTCCCTTCTTTATTACCTTAAGTGTTAGTTTTTGCGAGTGTTTCAAGTCCTTGAGGGAAATATAACCTCGAAAAATGACCGCTCTTCATCGTAAATTGAAAGAACTGTTACGTTCGTTTGATTTTGCTGCTTCTTACGGATTAACGTCTTATTTTATTGGTCGCTCCGTAGCCGATTACTATCTTATTATTTCCCAAATACAGTTTAGTCGACAATTTTCTTTTGTTATCCTAGAGAAATGCCGATAAATATTTTGTCTACGCGCTTGACTGTGAACGTTTGCTGGAAATTTCCTATCCTTGAGAGAGCCCTACGTGTTAATTTGTTCTAGAATTCTTGAAACATATTTTGTAATATGGTGAAATACTTTCAGCTGCTGCATATTTGTGTTTTGTTTTTTTGAGAGTCGACTTAAGATCTCCTTTGGATCCGGTTGCTTGCTAAGACCTCAGTGCCAACGACAAGTACCTACTGCGGGAGGCGGCACAGAACAGAACCGTCGACAAGTGTCGGATTTAAGAAATATGCCGGATTTAACCCTTGGAAGGCAATTCATTGCGAATTTGCTTATCGCTTTTGCGGATTAATATCAAACCCCTTTGGTGGTTTTGGAAGTTTGTGCTGCGAATATTTTGTTCCTGATTGGCAAAAACGTCTAAGGCATCCGTTTCCGAAGAAATAACTTGGTGATTCTGCAAGGTGATGCAATCTCAGTTGGAGTCCCGTTGGTGTGTGTGTTCATCGTCCGTTTCGTAATCTAACACCCAGGGGCGTACTTGTATTTATTTCCAAGGAAGGACCTACGAACACCCCAAATTATGCCTTTCTCTCTCTACTCCCTACTTCAAAAAAGCTAAGGTAAACATCAATGTACTATACAATGAATGTTCTCCCCTGTCTACCAGTGCTTCGTTGGTAAATAAGAAACAGAACAGTTTAATTCCCTTCTTATATTAAAAGTGAGGCAACCTTCAGTTGCCCAGCGTTTCGTAACTTGTTAAGGGCAAAGTGTAATTAATTTGTAAACGCGAACGTCGCTGGCTGCGTAGACCTGTTTGTTTAGTAAAGTAAATATCGTAAGCCAGTGGTGGCGAGCTCTTTGGTTTGGACATCCCAAGCACAAGCACAATAAAGGTGAGTTCGATCTCCCGTAAGCTGCTGGTTTCTCGGCCTTCCCACGAGAACCGGCAATCAGCTGTGATTTGGAAGGTGGCGCCCACTGATTTTGACTTGCCCTGTACACGACTACGTTACATTTCCTTCCCTTGCGCGTTTCTTGTGAACCACCTCTGCTCCGCTGAGTTAAACCGAAGGTACTTCCTTCTTTCCGGCTGAGGTCGGACGAAAAAGTACGTTTGACCCGTAACAGAACGTATTGCACGACATTATGATTTGATTGTTGAGAGAGAGAGAGAGAGTTGAGGGAGTTGTTGCTGATTTAAATATAAGTTTGAGAGCAGTGAGTGGTATTTCACAAGCCGTTGCATCAGGTGAACCCCTACAAAATGGTTCCAGAATCAATTACTGACAAAATTAAAGGAACCTTCCATTATCATAATGAATAATGCAAGTTACCATAGCAGTTTGACTGAAAAATAACAAATTCAAGTTGGAAGAAAGCCGAGATTCAAAACTGGTATGCCAAAAACATTTGGAAAGTCCAAAAGATTCATTAAAAATAAATTTGTTAGAAATTGTAGCAAGGTTCACTTATTAATTATTACGCACATTTTATACAGTGTGTCTTAATGTAGACTGCAAATCCTCCTAATTTTTTTTACTACTTTAGTAAAAGTTCTTTGTTTTTAATATAAAGCTACTCAGTATTTTACTGTGTTAATCAATGTACTATAATACTTAAATTTTTTAGAAATAAACTAACAAAATTTATGTTGCTCACCAAATGGCATTAGAACATAGATACATTGTGTTACGGTTTCCTCCATACCACTGTATATACATTTGGGGGATCGCCAAGCAGTATTATAATAAACACGTACGAGAAGGTTACGGCGTTGAAAAATGTCTACAAATGTGGAAAAAGGCGTTAGATACAGTAACTCCGCAAATGTGGCAAGATACTGACATATACATATATATATATATATATATATGTGTGTGTGTGTGTGTGTGCGAGGTTTCTACGGCTGTTGTCGATTCTCGCTTCTCAACTTCCATAATTTGCGGTCTAACCAATCGTCGTCTTGAAGTTCTCTTGCATCCATGGCTTCCTTTACATCTGCCTTCCAACTTCTGGGAGGTCTTCCTCGCTTTCGTCGTTCTACTGGATTCATTTCCAGACCCTTCTTAGCCATCTATTGTTGTCCATTCTCTAGAGGTGGCCATACCATATCAATCTTTTACTTTCTATGGTGTCTAGAATATTTCCTTCTACATTCATCATTGGTCGTATTGTATCTTTTATGACATGGTTCAATCTAGATGCTGTCAACCATACCATAATATTAATATGGAGTGGTGGCAAAAGGAGGTTGGGTTTGATCGAGAAGACATAGCTCCACAAATAATAAATCTAGAGGTATCTTTCGCTGTATAAACGTAGTAAGGTGTGACGTCACCAAATAACTGATGACGTGCACGCAGACTAAGGGCAACTTGAGTTTACCATTTTCAGCCGTTCATTCCTCAAACCCTATATTTAGAACATTTCCTGTTATTTTGCTTCCCTAAAACTTGAACTGGTACACCCTGTCAGAACCATACCCTTTGTTTTGTCTACTTATACTTTTTCTGACATTACCAGGGTCTCATCATTTGTTTATTCGAATATCCTTAATACCTTTTTTTAGTAGAAGTAACATTATTTGTAAAAAACTGCGACCATGAAAAACCGTCTGAGTGATATTACACAAGCAAAACCGATTGTTAATAACTTTTAAATTACTTAACAGGGTTCCAATTATACTTTACTTGCTACAAAAATTATACTCAAAAAATTCAACATTTTAGCGATTGTGACTAGCTGCAAATTTGAATGTAGAGCGGTTATAATACTCCTACAAATCGTTCACATCTGGTGAAACACGGCATCTGGATTACTTAAGGATCCTGGATTGCACCGTTGCAAATCTGCAGTCTGTCTTAGAATGTCTAAATATCACTACCCTAGATTTTCTAAATTACGTAGAACGATAGCCAGTTTACACATTTAAAAAAATGCGCAGAACACATCCCTAATTTATTTTAGTGCAAATCATACAGTGTGTTGTACTTAAGAGTGTAACTCTCTTGTATCTTTATTAGTTTTTATCCTATTTGAACTAAAATTGCCTCAAATATTACTTATGGCCAAAAATCAATTTTACATTTTATTTCAAACAAAATTGCCAAAGCCCCATTAAAATGATATATTTTCGGAATATTCATAATTTTTTAATTTGGTAATACCGGTTTTGAGCTTTTTTGACAATCCTGAACAACTTTCATTAGTAAAGTTATTCGACTAAAAAGCCCTAATACGATTTTTTCGTTTTTTTTTCCATCGATTTTGGCATGGCAAAAGGCTTTGCATTTGTATGGGACAAATTATTTCATGACATAAGTAAATCATAATGTCTATGTTTGAAGTCATTTTGGCTCAAATCAGATAAACCTAATAAAGATAAAACGATAACACACCCTTAAATGGGACATACTGAATACACAGATTGTCAAATGAGAAGTTTCATTTGAGTGCAGTTGCGCAGTGGCATATTTCTATTATCTGCAGCGGAGCTCATTTACTGACTGAACGTTGACCACTACAGATAGGGTACACTCTGAGAAAAAGTACGCGTTATTTGTGTTGGCAAATGGGTGCCAGCCCGTTCGTTAACATGAGTGTACTTCGACGAAGTGGAGAACCGAGAGTAAGTGCATCTCCTTTCCTCCGAATGCTGTCTTGCTTCCTGTTCTGCACATCTCAAGTGAAACTTCTGATTTGACAATCTGTACAATACTTCACAAACAGAAACTTAGTATGGACATTTTGAAAATGCAACTGATCCACTATATCGTGCTCATTGAATCTGAACTTATGTGTCTCTCATATCTATGCAAGGATATTACCATCTTCTGCATATATGTCAGCATCTCAATACATACTAAGTACTAAAATACTAACCATCTAACATTCTAATTTATGTATTCAAAGATAAATATTTGGTGTACTTAAGTAAAAAGCATTTTATCAGCTGAACTTTAACTTAAGAACTGTCACATAATCCCATTTAAAAGTTATAGACAGTTTGACTTAAGTTTATTTAGTCAATCTATTTTCCATTGAGTACAATTCTGTTAAATCTACTTTCCAAAATCTAGATAAATGTTATATTTCTCATCCTATTCAGGAAAAGTACATTAAAACCACCATGAAAGGTAATTGATTGCCTGAATACGCACCATCGACTCCTTCACACAGCTAAATTGTATAAATGCTATTTTTCGTATCATGTTTAGGAAATTGTATTATGATCAATGATCATTATCGTACATATTTTGTTTCTTAAAATTCACTATCAAACCCTAAGGAGCGCTGGTTTATTATTATTCGCTATATATTGAATACGTACGTATGGCAATAAGTACAAATCTTACAGCCCTTATACATAGATAATTTATTATGTAAAAAAAACCAAAAAAATACCTACTCTATTGTAGGTAATTAACAAGCCATTGGCCTATACACAGAAGAAGAAGAAACAAAATATAGGCGCAACTATTTTGCCACTAACTTTCAATTGTTTCTCTAGCGGCACTTCTAGCTTCCGGATGTACGTTTCAGTGGGCAGTTGTTACAATTCTCCCTTGTAACCCTGTCTCAAGAATGAATTTTAATGAGCAATCCGTAGTTTCTTAAAATTTTTATGGTCAGCGCCAGCGTACAGATATTTGGCTTGATATTATTCCAGCAGTGGTGTACGGAATACGTTTAAATTCATTTAGTTGTGTTTCTAATGTAAAGCTAAGCTTATAAATACGTTCTGTTCCAATTTATACAACATTCCGTGACAATGAAATCGAGAGAATCCTAAAAATATCCATACATTGCTTCTGAACAAGACTGCTTTGTATAGTCCCAGCTATAATCACAAGTAACAATCTGATCACACAAAATGACAAATACTGACTTTCAGCAAAGTTTGACAGTTATTTGTAAAATGTCACACGCGTACTCAGCCAGCGGCAAGCGAAACGTATTGCATATAAAGCTGCGACATACGTTCATGTTAACAAATTCGCCATCTATTTGACCAATTTGTTACAATTATTTTAATAAATTCGATAACGAAATACTATTTTCAAGTTTATGGTTATTTTAGTGAACACATTAATTTTATATTCATATTTCCAGTTTTCGTGCAGTTTTACTACAAACTTTAATTCTTTACAGTTATATTTTTCAAAAGTTATGAATAACTGGATACTAGAACTATCATGGGTTTAGCTTTGTTTTAATTGCTGCAACAGCTAATGAAATTATATATACCAAAAATCATAATTACACTAAGGCAGAACTCAAAATAATTTTAATTTGCATTACAAACGCAATTACATTGTAATGCGACATGCGGCAGCAATTTCTCCTGAATTCCTACTGAATTTCTCAGTAGTCAAAGTCTTAGTGGAATTATTTAGAGCCGAGGACTTACTAGCTTCCTGTGCAATATTCAATGAAGGGATTATCTGTTCTTTACTGCCTGCTGGTTTAATCAGCTTCGGGTATTTGCACTCCTAAATGCAAGGCTTTTGCTTCTACAGTTTGTCCTACTTTTCCCCATAGGGAGTAATGATTCGGTGTTTACGCGTTTACTGAACAAAAATGGATTGATGTTTGTTTTGCAGTTACGATATAAAAACATAGGAGTTCGGCATTATTTGAATATTTCAGCAATGTGTGAAAAACGACATATTGTCCTAGATGGAACCATGCTTCTAAGTAGCAATCAACGAAAAACGTCACTCTGTTTTCATAAAGTTACAATGCGTTCCATAAATATACGCAAAAAATTAAATGTGTTTGCCATGCAAAACTTCTCAAATACTCCAACTTTAGCATAAGATGGCTAAGTAATAAGCTAATACCATACAATCCCGTGTGTATGTTATCCGAAAAGAAACCGTTCAAATTATCGGCTGCAAAACGATATGATATAATTTTTCATCATAGACAAGGCGCTTCCAATCGTCAAATAGCTATGAAAGTGCAGTGCAATCAATCCACAGATATTAGAGTAATCAAAAAATTCACTGTGCCGGAAAAATTGAAGATAAACCCCGCAGTGGCCGTCGAAAAACAACATCAGCGAGAGACCACAGTGTATTACCGAGGACAAGCCTGGCAGACAGAAATCTTAATTCGACAGATTAACCAAAATATCGTCCGAAGCTACTGGTATAAGTGTATGCAGCTCTGCTGTAAGACGGAGACTTCTTGAATCTGGACTTAGGAGTTGCAAAGCGCGGAAGCAACCACTTCTATCAGAAAAACAAAGGCTCCACCATTTGAGATGGGCAAAGGATCATCGCCATTGGGCCCCAGATTATGGCAGAAGGTATTATTTAGTGATAAATCTACCATTAACATTAACAATCATGCTATAAACATATGTAAGAAGATCTCCTGGAGAAGAATTTTCACGACAATGTGTTCTGCCAACAATTAAATAACCAACCTCTGTCACCTTATGAGGCTGGATGTCTGCTGAAGGTGTTGGTAGACTGCATGTTGTGTCTGGCATAATGAATGCAACCACATACATTGATATCCTACAGAGAAGAGGCGGCCTAGTGAAGAAGAGTTATTTCCTGACAAATCCTTTATCTTTCAAGGTGTTCCTTGCCACAGAGCAAAGGTTGTTCAATCTTGGATCTCGACCAAGAAAATTAAAAGAATAGCCTGGCCGGCACAATCCCCGGACCTAAATCTGCATTACGAAGGAAGAATTACAAAAACTGGTGAATTCTATGCCAAAAAGGTATGAATTAATTATTAAAAACAAAGGATGGCCTATTAAATACTAAAATAGTTTAAACTTAATTAGTGTGTATTGTAATAAACGTTTAAGTCTAGACTACATTATTATACAATAATGTACAATTTGTCTATTTCTGAATAAATTTTATATTTCGAATTGTTTCCATTTTTGTATAGATCAACATTTGGGCTATTATTATTACTAGTATTTTGTTTAAGTACCTGTATTATATTTGCAATGATGAAATTAAGAATATGTGCAACTGATGCAGAACTTTTTCACAGCATAATAGTTTTGTAGCAATGTTTAACACTATCCTTTATTTCTGCTGGTATATCACTCACTGGCTTTAATTGTCAGGAAAATTTGCACACAAAAGAGATAAAGCAGGCAAAGATATGAAGATAAAAATATGTAAATTGTTTAAAATATTTAATATAAACATGTTCTAAGGTTTTGGAGTGGTGCCACTTCAGTAAACTTCAATATCTGAATAATTCTGCTTTTCAAATATGGAAAGGTTCTTCCACGTATTTAATTTAAACTTGTAAGAAGCAAACCCTCTTACCGAATTCTCATTTAAGATCCGCTTTTTTCAAAAAGAAATAATACTTAAAGCGGTTTTCAAACAAATTCAAATTTAAACAATAGTTTTCTGAATTACAGTAGATTTAAATTTATGCAAGCACTTGAAATACGACTTCATTATTAAAATTATGTTTCTTTACATAACATTAACAATTAAATTACATAATTGTTAATTATACTCTCGGACAAGTTATTTCCAAATCGGTGTTGATTTCTGCATCACTTTTACCTCAGAATCATTTGATGGAACTTCTCCATTATAAATGCCGTTTTATACATTAAAAAAAAACACAAAAAGCCTTTGACGCTACAAATGTACCAAAAATCCTACAGTAACAAAACTTTCTTAGTTAGAAAAGTAGATCTTCTTTGGAGTGGTCCGTCGAATACTATTCTTTATCAAAGTTAAGTAAGTTATTTTAGAAATTGTATCACTCATGCCCCTGTGCTTGCGAATAGCACTCGTGCTGCACACTCGTGCTATTCATATTGAAGCGCAAAAGTAATTCTTGAAAAAAAACTTTAAAATTGCCCACATGGCATTAACTACTTATGGTATTATAAGTAACTGTTCTCACATGGCAAAATATAATAACAAATAAATCAAGTTCTAGTACTAACCACAAACTGCTTGATTAACGAAAGGGTATTCTGATTCCGAGAACATGCAAATTTTGGGCACTTGCCAATAGTTATTCATAGTGTCGTTTATTCTTTTGAAATTTGAGGTAAATTTAACATGGTATAGCTGTAATTCCATTACATCAGCATTGATATAAAAATAAATAAGTACTAAGGCAAAGTGTATATTTTATTTCCACATTTTCATGACGCCACGCTCGTAAATTTCCAATAGATAGCTCAAAATTATGGAACAGCTAAGCAGGGTATCCACACAACTGGCATGATGAAAATGAAACATCACCATCACATACACAGCTAAAATAATTTCTCAGCACACAGTCCAACCACTAATCACACAGCCCTAATATTTTATTAGAGACACAGTGCAATTATTGCGAACATAGCTCTAATAATTAAATTGAAACACTCAACTGGCTTAATAAATTAAGACCACACAGTCCATTATTTAAATAGGTTTACACGAGCATTACTGAGCGTACAGCTGACAATAAAATAGGAATTTAATTGTAGCGGTACAAAACCCTTTAGACACACAGGACCATTACTGAGCACACAGCTATAACAGTAGAATAGAGCACACAGGTCTAGTAGTAAAAAATAAGCTCACAACTCAAATAATAACTTAACGACATACAGCTACAGTTCCAACTTCCAACATAGCACAATTACAAAGTAATTATGTAAATACAACATTTTACTCAAATTGACATTCTACTAGCCACTGTCTCAACCATTATTTTTTACTGCACCTCTTTGCCTTTATACTGCCTAACACCTAACTTTTAAGGAAAACAGTCATACGTTTTACACAATGCGATAAAATATCGACACCAAACCTGTATACTTGTATAGTATATATAAATATATATATATATATATATAAAGGATAGCTTGGAGACGGCTTTCTAAGTGTATAAACTTTGGAAATCCCCTTACCACCACCAAATTAGAACATCCAAATACGCATTTCTGCAACTAAGCTTCCATTTTTAGTAGGAACTTTGGACTAACTAAAGTAACCTGGATAAGGAACACCTCTGGAGATAATTCCTTCACCAAGCGAACAATTGAAGTCCAATGGCTCCATTGGGGCATTTCCAAAGTTTATAGTAGATATATAAATCCGTAAGAGTTTCTTCAAAACATACCCTCATGCTCATTAATATTTTATCAAACAAGAAATACTCACATACTTAACAAGTGCTGCTCTCAGAATGTTGTATCATTTTATCAGACTATAATTTCTAGATTTTGGAGCTTTATTTCTAATTAAATAAATTTCCTAAAAACCAAACTAAACTCGCAATATTCTGAGGCAGTCTCTTTCTTAATTTGCATCAATTATTTCTTGTTAGATCTTAACACCGCCGCCAACTTTAAAAAGAAAACTTTTCCCAATTTCAACTTCTCCAATAAATTGGGTGTTGCAAAGCAATTTTCGTCCGGATAACGCAATTTACCTTTTCCTCAACCTGTATTTAATAAGACCCAAACTCGTTAGGACTCGCGTTACAGCTCAAAGAAAAACTGCTATTGATTTATAGGAGCGAGAATATTCAATAACACCTGCAGAAATCCATCATCGCAAGGGAACTTAGGGTGTAAAGCTGGCTTCAAGTGCAAAATTAAGAGGGAAAAAATGACACGCAACACCTACAGAACTTATACAATATAACTAAGTTAATCCGCTTACTTTTTCTCACGCTCCTTTTTCTGCAGCTTCTTTTTGAAGGCCTTCTTCACCCGCAGCAGCAGGAAAGCAGCCCGGTCTATAGTCAACGTAGCTTGCTTCTTGTCCTCCATGCCCAACGGGATTTAATTCGATTTTACACCGTCATTCTGTTCTTATTTAGGAGGTTTTAAGTTTTTAACGCGGTAATCCGATCCATGTTAGAACGAAACGGTTTAATTAATCTTGTTTTAAGTTTTTTGATTTTATTTGGATTTTAAACATCCTGTTTAACTTGAATTAAATACTCACTTTTTAAATTAATAGTTCACACTTGTTTAAGATGTCACTTTTCACACGATTCTGTTTATGATGTCACTCACTAACGGTTTAAAACAATTTTATCTTGATTTTCACAATGTGTCTTTGAAGTAGTACCTGAAAAATTACACAATTATTAGTTAACCTTATTAAAAATAAACAAATGAAGATTTATATACTACTACTATTGACTTTGTATGACTAGGAAATGTTCTTAATTTATCAATCTACTCAATACAATGTCAATAAAAAATATTCCAAAAAAATGCTGCCATCTATTAGTCGAAACCTGTAACACAGTTCTATTTTAAATAACAACTTTAGCAATTTAGTTAATATAAATCCAATAATGTGATCTCGCAAAGAATGTGCTGCTATCTATTTGATAAAATCTTGAACGCCCATCTATTTCATATGCTTTTCTTGTCAATTTACTCAGTACAAAGTCAATACTACTATTTTGCATACATAATGCCGCCATCTAGTAGGTAGCTAAAATTAAGAACTCATTTCTAATTTAATAAATGCTTTGGCAATTTAGTCAATCTATTACCTGAAATATAAAACACACAACAATTTTAAACGAAAGACTTGCCAATTTACTCAATATAAAGTGAATACTATTATTTTACAAAGTAAGTGCTGCCAGCTATTAGTAAAAATCTTAAACACAGATCTATTAAATATAGTCTTAGTCAGTTTAGTCAATCTAAAGTTAATACTGTAATTTTCCAGAAAGGGTACGACCCTCTATTAGCTAAAATCGTGAACACACGTCTACTTTATACAATATTGTGCCAATCTACACAATATAATATCAATACCATTATTACCAAACAAAAAATGCTGCCATCTATTACTTAACACCTGCGATACATTTCTATTTTAAATATCAACTTTGTCAATTTAGTCAGATGCATAAGTACAAGAACGTGATCTTGTTTCTGTTGTGATCTGTACTCGTTTAGTTACTATATTGAAGAATATCTTATATTCAGCTTTGAGCAGGCGTATGCCTCTATGTTAGTATTGTCTCTATCTCATTTCTTATGTAAAGTTAGATCTCTTAAACTTCGGTATCATAAAGGGCTTAAACGTACGTCGGTGTACCATCACATCTTGCTTCGATCTAGCAGCAGATCATTCGGCTATTACAATAACTGTATACTCGCGTATAACTACAGTCCAACCACTCCCTTCACTTCATAACAAACATACAGACTGGAAATACTTTCGAAACAGACTCGAATATTTAACAGATCTACATGTTCCGCTAAAAACTGCACCTGACATAGAACGAGCAGTGGTGTCACTCACAGAACTTATGCAACAAGTAGCGTAGGAAGCTACTCCCGAATTACTTACCACTCCACCAACTAAAGACATTCCTATCACCCTAAAAGATCAAATAGCTGAAAACGCCGTTTCAGAAAACGTTGGCAACTCACCAGATCGGACCTAGATATGCGAGCTTTGAACAGAGCTACCATACAATTAAAAAACCTTCTTTGCCAACATTCAAACAAAGGAATCCAGGACTACTTAGAAAACCTCAGTGTAAACGAGCGAACAGACTACTCGCTATGGAAAGTGGTACGGAAACTAAAAAGACCAATCATGCATATACCCCCTATCAAGAAGGAAGATGGTAACTGGGCTCGTAGTAACAACGAAAAGGCGAATGCCTTTACCAAACATCTCTCCGACGTCTTTACATCCTTCCCATGTCAATGGCCAGTAGAAGAAACAGAAATTCTTGCATTCCTGAACTCGCCCTTCCAAATGAGTCTACTCCTTAAACCCATAACCACGAAAGAGGTAGAAGAAGAAATAAAGAAGACCAACATAAAAAAGCTCCAGGTTACGATGAAATAACTGAGACTATCATCAAGCAACTGCCAAGCAAAAAGCCCTTAAACACCTATACAATGAAATACTCACGACTCGGCGCTTTCCAAGCCAATGAAAGACAACACAAATCATCATGCTACCGAACCCAGGTAAACCACTTGGTGAAATAACATCGTACAGGCCCATAAGCTACTCCTTATCCTGTCAAAGGTTTTTGAAAAACTGATTCTGCATAGAATAATGAAAATCAAGAATTAATCCCTAAATACCAATTTGGCTTTCGGAGTCAACGCGGCACCATCGAACAGGTACACAGGATGGTTGACAAAATATCCAAGAATCTGGAAAGGAAAAGATACTGTTCTGCCGTGTTTCTAGACATGAAGCAAGCCTTTGATAAGGTATGGTATCAAGGGTTATGCTACAAACTAAAAAAACACTTACCTTACCAGCTATAGGAACTGATGAAGTCATACAAATCAAATCGGCATTTCTTGATAAAATACCAAAATGAAACCACGACTATCAAACCCATCTCCTCGGGCGTTCCACAGGGTAGCGCCCTAGGTCCCATACTGTATTTACTATATACAGCCAGCCTACCTACATCTCGACTAACATCAGCTACTTATGCGGATGATATGGCCATTTTAGCCTCACATATAAATCCACAATCGGCATTTAGGTACCTGTAAATTCAACTCAACAAAATTCAACGCTGGTCTAGGACATGGCGAATTGGACTGAATGAAACCAAGTCTTATCACATCACATTCACTATGAAAAGGGACAGCTGTCCACCAGTATCCGTAAACGGACATCAACTTAACCATACAGAATCAACACATACTTAGAATTACATCTCGATAGGAGACTAACTTGGAGAACCCACATATTTAATAAGCGTAAACAACTAGGTCCAAAATTTCGTAAATTATACTGGATGATCGGAAGAAGATCGAAACTATGTTTGAAAAACAAGATACTAATCTATAAAATAGTTCTTAAACCTATATGGACATACGGAACTCCCTTATGGGGAACTGCGTCCACATCAAATGTGGAAATCATTGAAAGACTCCAAAACAAAGTGTTGCGAACAATTTTTGATGCACCGTGGTACGTTTCCAATACAGTGATTCTTAATTACCTGTGTGTACCCACAGTGAAATGCGAAATACAGAAGTTCAGTATGCGACATAAAGACAGACTTAGTGCTCATCCAAATGACATTATACATCCCCTAATGGACGATAACATTGAACCGAAAAGATTAAAAAGGTTTAAACCATCAGAGCTACCCACACGGTTTCAATATTAATTAGTTTACTTAATTTCAATTAACATAGAATTAGGATTGCTATAAATACTATTAAGGTAAAGATAATGTAAGGAGAGAGTTCGCTGGAACTCTACTTTACATGACTGAATGTAATCGAATCTAGGAAAAAATACCCCGGAAAAAAAACCCCGGAAAAATACCCCTGGGAAAAAATACCCCCGGAAAAAATACCCCGGAAAAAATACCCCCTGGAAAACATACCCCTAGAAAAATTACCCCCGTTGAAAATACTTGTTGGTATTTTCATTTTATATTGTCTTGTGATAATCCAACATTAGCAACAAGATTTGACAAAGAAAACTTCTAAACATGTTATTATTTTATTATTTTACTTATACATTAGAAAACTACAAATTATATACTGAAGTAATAGTAACACACACTTCCACTTATACGGTTTCTATAGCTCTTATGTTGTGACTTATTGCGGTTAAAAAATTTTCTAAGTCTCTGGCGCCCGTTGAGTACTCCTCACATAGCTATGCATGCAAGTACTTGGGTATTTGGTATAATTAGGGAAAACTATCCTAATCCTTGACGCGAGGACAAGGAAGCGAATGGTAAGGACATTATTTTTACTGCTGTTAGAATTTTATTATATTTTTTGATAATTCAAGTTCGGAATGTAAGATTTATAGCCGCATGTACTCACCCACAGACAAGCATTTCTTCTAAATCATTTTTTGGGGTTCTTGCAGGTTCAAATTATTAGAAATGTAAAACAAATTTGGGGACTTTAATATAGAGGTAGCTAATTAGTTATGAGGGGATATTTTTTCCGGGGGTATTTCTTCCAGGGGGTATTTTTTCCAGGGGGTATTTTTTCCGGGGGTATTTTTTCCAGGGGATATTTTTTTCGGGAGTATTTTTTCCGGGGGTATTTTTTC
>JABXWE010024550.1:0-17449 GCA_014611495.1 Limonius californicus | reverse complement strand
TTACCACAAGCTGCTGAGGCCTCTCTCCCGAGTTCTGCAGCATTACGGAAAGTCATCAGCAGGGAACGAAAACTAGTAAATGCCGCCCCTGCAAATCCAGCATCTTTAGAACAATTGATTTTGCCTCAAGAGTATACAGTATATGAACCGCAACCAGGACAAATCGAAAACTTTTTAATCTCAGACAGTGGTCCTGGCGAAAACCGTATCCTAGTGTTTGGAACTAAAAATAATTTGCAGATTTTAAAAGAATCGAAAGTTTGGTTTGTTGATGGGACATTCAGCATTTCGCCGCCATTGTTTTCTCAAATATTTACAGTTTCTGCGGAAAAATTAGGTGGAGTGCATCCAGTGCTGTATGGATTACTCCCAAACAAACAGCAAAGAACATACGAACGATTTTTTGAACTTATAAAAGCAGCTGAGATAGACCTCGATCCAGAAACAATTTCCTGCGATTTTGAAATGGCGATTATAAATAGCGTAACAAACGCTTTTCCAAACGCTAGGATAAACGGGTGTTTCTTCCATTTAAATAAAAACCTGAGGAAGCATTTAGTACAATTACATTTGCTTAACAATTACAACACCAATGCAGAATTTGCTTTAAAAGCTAAAATCATTACAGCGCTAGCATTTGTTCCAGTAGCGGATTTGGATGAAGCAATTGATGTTTTATCGGAAGATTTGCCGCAAGAATTGCAGCCTCTTTTAGAATGGCTGGAGGATAATTATGTGGGACGACCTAATCGACGCGGAAATGGCCGGCGAAGGCCTTTGTTTGTACCAGAAATCTGGTCTGTATATAACAGGGTTCTTAACGGCGAACACCGAACAAATAACTTTGCAGAAGCAAGTCATCGTAGAATCCAGTGCGAATTAGGTATGATTCATCCCACAATTTGGAAATTTATTGATGGCCTTCGAAAAGTGCAAAAAGGAAGGGACGTGTACTATGAACACTTGGTGGCGGGGCATGCGCCTAATGTTAAGTTGCGAAAATATCGTGAAGCTGATGAAAGAATTTTAAATATTGTCGGAGATTATCAAAATCGGGATATATTAACATACCTTCGTGGTTTAGCACATAACTATGAAATGTAGATTTGTATATTAATATAAGGATTATTTTAAGATTATTTTGTTCCAAATAAAACTGTTATTATTGTACCAGCATAATGAATTTTTTTCTGTAATGTTATTATTATAGATTATTTCTTCTATTTAATAAATCAAAACAAGTAGTAAGATACTCTTTTTGTCAATTTATAAAGTTACTTGTATGCTAAGTAGAATGCAAAGTGTGTGAAAGCGCCGCTGTAAAAAAAATTTCGCCTTACCGAAAGTATGTAGTACTTAGCTATGTTTATAAAACTTGACACCAGCTCACTGACTGCATCTAATAAAAGCACCGCGGCGAACCGGCTGCGGCGAACCGGGCTGCGGCGTAACGGACAGCGGCGTACCGTCTCGCGGCGAAAGGTCCGCGGCGAAAGGTCTCGCGGCGAAAGAGCCGCGGCGAACCGTAGTAGACCCATCAGGGCGCCCGATGGTCATTAGAGCGTCTGTCTCAGCATGTTTGGTCCTGGGCCGGTTAGAAGTGAGCGAGGTGTCCACAGTGTAGTGCAAAAGCTCAAGGCAGCAAATTATTCTAGTAGCAATGGAGATCATTGTAAACTCCAAAGGCAGTTCAAAAGTATGTTACCAAGGTTACATGTACACCGTGCAGAAGGAGTGCGTGGGGGCAGGAGACGGGATTTTTCCCAGGGATTTTTATTTCCGGGGATTTTATTTCCGCGGGATTTTTTCCGGGGGTTTTTATTTCCGGGGATTTTATTTCCGCGGGATTTTTTTTTCGGGAATTTGTTCCGGGGATTTTTTTCCGGGACCTTTTTCCAGGGATTTTTTTTCCAAATTCCCATGAATCCTGTTTATTTAGAGTTCGAATAATCCACCCAGAAAAATTTAACTTTAACCTAAAACATGTTCCTTACAGTATAGTAAATAAATTTTTTAATTCTTCAGAATCCCTCGTCGAATATTTATTTTTGGTACCCGTAAATGCGAAAAGATTACAAAAGCTTGGATGACTGTATATGAATAATACACAACCTTTACAACTCTATATATTACAAGCACTAAAAAATCAGTGGATGTTCAGAAACACATTCGTTAACTCGCTGCTAGAGGGATCCTAACAGCAAAACACACGAAACATTCTGCAAAGCTTCCTCGTATTTTTGAGGTCCCTAAAATAAACGTTTATGCTAAATCATACGTAGACTTCATAGAGTGGGGACAAAAATATTGTCAACCTCCTATCCTTTGAGACACCCGGATGATGGCTAGTAGCTCTAAGAGGCAATAACGAAATTCCTTTTTTGAGACTGCCATGTCACACACAGGCCGTAGAGCGTTCAGTTATGACAATAACAGGGGCTTCGATGCAGGTGTGTGAGAAGAAGTCCAGAGAAGGTCTCATCAGAGCGAAAATAGACTCAAGAAAATTGATGCCGAAATTCGAAAGCAATCATAATTTTGAGGTTTTTACTGACTAATTTTATATAAGTTCTTTGTTTAAATTTATCATATTTATTTTAAATAACTATTATTTCGTTCATTGTCACTTGCTTTATTCACAAGAACAAAATAGTTTATATAGAATACAAATAATGGCCTCGTTCAAATTTTATCTAAACTACTCAAAAATGAATAGGGATATTGTAATACAAAGCGTGTATGTTTGTATTTGGCAGTTAATGGTCGTCTATTATTAATAATTAGAGCAAGCGGCAATGTTTGATGTTAAAGACAAAAAAAATGCAATCGAATCCAGTTGAAATTGTTTAACCGTATTAGTGTCAAGCCGAGTTTGTGTGTTTGAATAATCTTTCCGGTCTTCTTAAGACCTTATTTGTTCATTGTGTTTTTATTCGTGTGTTACATTTGTGTCCTTAATAAGGAACAACAATTCAGAGAAGCCATTTAACAATAGAACAACGAAATTTAGCCGTTGCCCATGTACCAAAGAGGAGATAGCCAGGTCGACATTGCTGATATGTTAGGAACCACGCAGAGCGTAACTTCACGTATCCTTTCGCACCTTAAGAAACAGGTAGAACTGCAAGAAGGCCTGGAAGTGGATCTTTTTGCATCACAACACCTCGTGAAGATCGACTTCTGGTAATTAATGCAAGAATGCACCCCTTTTCAACTGCTCTACATCTACAGCAAGTGCTATAGAATGCCACAGGAAAGCAAGTCTTCGACCAAACTGTGACAAATCGATTGTTTGAAGTAGGACTTACCTCATCTACCCCTTGAGATGTGCAGCAAAAACTGTGGCTCAAGGATGACACCAGGTGGAATGGTCAAGACCTAAGCTTCAAAAAGCGACACCGTATGATGATATACTATTGTCGGACGAGTCCAGATATTGTTTCAGCAATTATAGCCAGCGTCAAAGAGTATATTGCAGTACCGGCAGTGTTGGGTAAGTTACTCTAAAAAAGTAACTAAGTAAGTTAATCAGTTACTCGGTAAAAAAGTAACTAAGTAAGTTACTAAGTTACAAAATTATAAAAGTAACTTGAATAAGTTACTAAGTTACCATAAAGTAACTCGTTATTTTTTAAGTTACCGTTTTTTATGAGACGCTACTGATATACATGCAATTACTACCAACTTAATATCAACAGAAACAGGTATTTTATTGCACGCTAACCGCACGTCTTCATCAACCTCCATGAAAGTGCTGTTCATTTTGATAAACAAACACTTGTTGAAACTTGTCACAAACAAATTTACTACATGAAGTGCAGATGGCATACAACACAGATTTATTATAGTAATGTTTAAACAGCAGAACGGGGGGGGAAGGAACAGGCTTAGAGCTTAGAGGCGCTGGTTCAACGATATTTTTGGGATTTTCCCAACATTTTAAAATATTTTACATTTGTAGCATGAAAATGTAACTTGTCATATTCAGTTACTAATGTTACTAAATAATTGTAACGTGTTATAGTTACAATTACTGAAAACACAGAAGAAATTAAGTTACTATTAAGTTACTGAAAAGTAACTAGTTACTAGTAACGAGTTACTTTTACTTAGTTACTACCCAACACTGAGTACCGGACATCGCACCTTACCTCAGTATACAGAACTAGTCGTTGCCTTTGGTGGTAGTGGTCTTATGGTACGGACTGGAATTTAATTAGGGTAGCTACTGACCTCCGTAGCTCTGATGGTACACTCACGGGCCAACTTTATGCCCAAAACATCATTATGGACCGTGTTCTGAACCGTCGCAACGCTGCAGCACGTAAATATTTTGGTTTTCTTGACGACAACGCAAAGCCGCATCGCAATCCTGTTGTTTTAGAGATGCTTCGAGATGAGGAAATATACCATCTTGCTTTTTCACCGCTATCTCCAGACTTCAACCCCATCCACCATGCATGGGACCTTCTGCAGGGACAGCTGATGATCATAATCCAAGGTGTACTACTGTGCAAGAGCTGAGGACTGTATTGCCGATACTGTGGCATCAAATTCTACAAGAACAAGCGATAACTGCATTGAGAGTACCCCAGCAAGGTGCAGTGCAGTTACATCTGCCAGAGGAGGTGCCACGCGGTACTAGAATTTAATAAATTTAAGTTAAGTGAAAGGAGACAATAACGATTTTCATTATAATATTGTTAAATTTCTTCTATAAACCTACCTTTGTTGTAATTTTCATGTTCAAAACTAAAAAGACGTTACATTTTGTTGTTCTGGTAGTTGTTTATTATAAACGCAATTGGTGTTGTCTATAAATGTCTTGCACTACAATATCCCTATTCATTTTAAGTAGCTTATTTGGCAGTAAAAAGACAAATCTTCAAAGTCATCACGCGCGTGGAAGGAAAATATGATTGAAATATTTTTAATACGTTTTAGAATCCTCTAGGAATAGGTAACGTTATGATCATTCTTAGAAAAAAAAACCAACCTGAAGTTTCCTATTTTTGTATACCAAAAAATTATTATTATTATTATTTACACATGAAAACATTTTATTAATACAAGTGAGCAAACATGAGTTTTATAAATAAGGACTAGAGCTGTGTGTCTGGAAAAGTTTAAGTATTTTCTCAAAGGAAACAAGACGCTTACAAGAAAAATTTGAAAATTAGGAGTAATAAAATATTGACTGTATTATTAGTACCGTACTGTAATATAAATTGTGTTATAAACGAGGAACGCGCGAAGCGATTCGATTCCTCTAATAATAATTACAATTGTAATCATGATGTAGCGTTCCTCCGATGATTTTAATATCCGTTGATCTTAGGCTTCAGTGTTTCTTTATGTATCTTTACAAACTGGAAAACAGATAAAGTTTCAATTAAAAGTCGGGACAATTGAACAAAATCGTCAACATTGCTCAAACAAGGATAAAATGTGTGCCAACCACTCTGCCTGTTTTCTAAGCAAATATGAACTTCTTTAAAGGAACGAACCGTGAAGCCCTCGAAACAAGGTTTGCTTGTGTTATACAAAGTAGTGAGGATCTTGTTAGCTCAAGAATTCCTATACGCTCTCCGTTAAGCTTTAATTGTTATTAGCGATGATTGTACGCATAGAAAAGCCTGCTTTATTATTACTTTGTATTCACGTACAATTAGTACTTTAGCATACGGTGATGAATACAAATGGAATTAATATCAAAACTAACCGAAAGCGTAGGCTACGCCTCATGCTGCGTATGAAAGGTTCTTTTACAAAATACTCCTAATAAATAAAGCACGGATAAAAAATCCGCAAAAAGCAAATGCATATTCTGAAGTACTGATATACCAACATAATTCTTTCGTATGTATCTGTATCTGATAACATGCAATTAAGTGATACTGACTTCATTTTGCATATATTGCATACTTTGGTATCCTTGAGCGCATATTTATACCGTGAGTTCAATAAGTAATTACATAAGGGTTGGCCATGGAAAATAAAAGTCGTGTCAACAGCAAACTTTAAAATTCATTAACTGTCATACTGTTGTTGTTGTCATAAGTTTATAGGCTGTGCCTAAACGTCAATTGGTATATAATGCAAGCTTTATATACCAATTGACGGTTAGGCACAGCCTATAAACTCAACAACAACAGTGATGACAGTTAATGAATTTTAAAGTTTGCTGTTGACATGACTTTTATTTTCCATGGCCAACCCTTATGTAATTACTTTTTGAACTCACGGTATTAATTGCATATCTGAGCGTATTCATGCAATTATGATAATTTTTTGTCTCTCCATGGAAAAGAAATTAATAGAATAAATTGTACTTCTTAGGAGTAAGAGTTAAAGTAATTGTATTTATCATTCTGTAACGTTTGTTTGGTTTTGCCGCTTCATATGAATTAAAGTCTTATTTTAATTGCAGCTCCTAAGTCGATTACTGTTTTATTAGTTCCAAAGGTTAATTACGGAAGGTCACCTTTTCGAAACCTCTGAAAGGAAACGCTGACATGTATGTTAAGTCTGTATATGCCGATCAAAAACAGTTCTTAAAATCCTTTGTCTGCAGAATGGCTTAGAAGTTCCACGTAGAAGATTTTGTTCTAGAATGATTGGTGAAAGTTTTTGAACCGGGTGGAAAGTCAGTGAGCCCAAACTTCTGAGGGTGAACGAACGTGGTTTTGAGTACGGAGTTTTTTGGCAGCGCCTCTGCTTAATTACGATACCGTATCGCTTTTCTTGTCTGGGGCAGAATAATTCTCGACTTGTGTCGGATTAAATATTAGCAGAGTGTTAGCCTTTTTAAAGACAATTTAGTGAAATTGTTCTCTCGACCTGTGTGGGAATACAGTCATTAACCCCGTGACTACCTCCATTACGCCGTTGAAAGGTATAATCCCGTACTACGGCGAAGATTTTGTTCTTGACAACGAGGACACCCGAAATATCCCGTTTTTCCGAAGAAAGTTTTGGCGATTGCGTTATCGTCATCGTGATCCAGCCTTCGGGAGCGTGCCTGCGATGTTTGTCTACTCTTCAAGGACCTAGGAACACCCCAAATTGTGCCCCTCTCTCTACTCCCTATCTGAAGAGAACTAACAATGCACTATATAGTGATTGTTTTCCCCTGTTCACCAGTGCTTCGTGCTAAGTAACAGAACAGTTTAAAACCCTTGTAATATTCAAATTATTTATTATTTCATTACTCGTTAAGGTTAAAGTTTAATTAATTCTGTAAACTCGAACGTCGCTGGCTGCGTAGGTCTGTTCATTAAAGTAAATATTGTAAGCCAGGGACGGCAAGCTCTTTGGTGTAGACATCCCTTTCCTGTGTTTAGTCCTTGGTTTTTTTTCCTGCTTGTTCTAAATTGTACTATTTGTGTGCTATATTTTACACAAGAGATTTGGATCCAGTTAAACTGTAGTACGACCTATTATTCTGGTGTATTTTATTGTGTACATGAACTTTGTAAACATTATATACAGGAGGAAGCATAATAAAGGTGAATTCGATTCCCGTAAGCTGGTGGTTTCTCGGGCCTCCTACGAGAACCTGCATTCAGCCGTAACCTGGAGGGTGGTGCTCATTATTTTGGACTTACCCTGTATGCAATGAGTTAAGCCAAGCCGAAGGCACTTCCATCTTTCATACTGCGGTCCGACAGAAAAAGCTCGTTTGGCCAATAACAATTCCCAGGTAACTATTGCTTGAAAGAACAGGAAGTTCCAGGATAAAATCAGATACCTGACTGAAAATTTACAAAATCTTTCTAAGAATTACAATAATGCAGGTTCCTCATTTTAAAATAACCAATTTCTGTGTGTCTAAGTATACGTACTTGGTTTTAGTTTCATTCCTACTTTAGAGTAAACCAGTGGCAGAAAAATCATCGACATCATCGTGAAAAGTACTAGTTTTTCGTGTGAGTTTCCTTCGTCAAATTTTTAAAGTGAAGTTACTGTTCTGTGTGAAGATGTCGAAAAATAGCAGTCTAGTTTCGTTGTGGATCAATCACTACCCGAAACTTACCTTGCCTGAAAATCAAGTGTTTTGCAAAGCTTCCAGTAAAATGGTAAGTAGTTTTTAACGTTTTCTTTTTAATTGAACATGTAAGTACATAGCTACATTACAGGTATTTACCGTAGAAACTTTTTTATTGTTTCAGATCGCATGTGGCAAGAAATTCCAAATTAACCCACGCTGCTATGTTTGAAGGACAAAAATCTAAATGAAATCAGAAACTGCAAATGTCACCACGTGAATATCTTGCCACTACTTCCGAAAATAACCAAAATGATGAAATTTAATTGTAATCTATGGAATGCGTTAATTACCGTTAATTAACGTACCGCTAATAAAATTTAAAAATCCATGCTTTAAATCATTTTTGGAAAAATTCACAAATAGACCTGTATCCGACGAAAGTACTCTTCGCAAATATTATTATGAAACTTATACGAGTACCAAACCTGAAATTCGCGATGTAAGAGAAAGAAACTATTTTTATTTCACTGTAGTTGAAACAACCGATACTAGTGGACGCTACATAGCTAATTTACTTATTGGTGCTTCAATTTGTGACAAACCCAGAAAATCTCATCTATTTAGCTCTAGAAAACTTCATAAAACCAATAACGTAACAATTATTAGATTTGTAAATGAGAGCATAACAAAACTGGTTTTGACAGAAGCTGTTCCTGCTGAAAAGGTAATATTAAAGCTTTCCGATGCTGCAGCATACATGATTAAATCAGGGCATAATTTAAAAATATTCTCCCCAAATTTAATTCACGCAACTTTGTTATGTTAGTTTCAAATTCGCCGCTCTGTATGAATTAATTCCGGAATTTGTTCGCCGCTTCGTAGGAATCAATAACGTTATTTTAGTTGTAGTCCTATTTTGGGTTACCATTTTCGCTAGTTTGTTTTGTCTTGAAAATTGAGTTATGAAAGGCCAGTTCCGTTAATCCCTTGAACGTTCTCTTTGTGGGCTGATTTTCTGCCGACCAAATTCTCGGAAGTGTTGATCTCGGCAGTTGCACGTGTTAATTTTTATTCTAGGACTTTTGCGTAACATTTCAAAATATGGTGCAATGGTTTTGGAGAATGGAGGTTCCCGGTGCGTTTTTAAGTCAATCAGTTTTCGGTCTCTGATGGCTCCGGTTGTCCGAAAACTACATCAATCCGGAACCGTAATTACATTAAGTGCTGCAGGGGCGCCTCTCGGGTTTTTTTTTTTCGAGGGGTATCCGTTATATGTGTTCCGTCTCGCCGTTTACCAAGGGGTAATAAACAGACCATCGGTTACTGCCGGATTTAATAGGAAGCACTGGATTGAACCCCGGTAAAGCCAATTCTTGGTGAATTGACCGTTCACCGTTGGGTGGATTAAATTGCGAAGCCCAGCTCCCGTCGTTCTGCAGCTATTGTTTTATACCATCGAAGAGTCCTGTCTTGCGTACAACGTTAGCAGCCTGTTGAAATCAACCCTCCCGGAATTGTGCCTGCCTCGCAGCGAAAGTTAAGGTAAAACAGACCAGTTTTTGTGTGTGGTGAAACGAAACTTGCGCGCGATTTGCAAAATTTGGCGGAATTATACTTTGTCTAGTTAAACCAAAAAAAAGCGACCTTCTGTCGAAAATCTTTTTTATTTGCACAAACATCTGTAAAAAGGAATTTTGTTTAAGCTGTATTTTTCCTGTAAACTCTACGCCACTGACCACGCAGAATTAATAGATTTTAAATACCGTGGGCCATGGGCGGCCGGTTCCCTTTTTTTTGAACTTTCAAATTATGCTGTTGTAATTTTAGAATTATCAAATCACTTTTGCTTGTCATTTATGTTGTACCGTCGTTACCAATAATTTCATTATATGTGTTTTAAAGTTTACTGTCTCTTATTGTGTCTTTTGTACTTGCTGGTATAAAAATTTTGCAAGCTTTAAATATATAGGAAGAGGCACAATCACGGTAAGTTCCGTTCCCGTAAGCTGTTAGCTTCTAGGCCTTCCACGAGGACCTACAACCAGCTGGATTTGGAAGGTGGCGCCCACTTATTTTGACTCGCCTTGTACACAACTAAAGATTTTCTCCCATAAGCGATTTTCACGAACTCCCCCTACTCCTCTGAGATAAGCTGTAGGCCCTTTTCCATCAAGCTAGTTATGAATCGTCGAAAAAGCTCGATTGGCCCATAACAACTTGTTCGAACAGAGTTGCAGAGAAAATTTGAGACCAATTTGCCACTGCAACGATTTCATTAATAATGCGAAAGAAGCATGTTTAAGGTTTATAGGTGCAGCTACATAAAGAAAAATTACTAAATACTCCACTACCTCCTAAATCGGTAATGACCAGATGGGGTACGTGGATGAAAGCTGTTCTTTTTTACCGATCATTTTGAAAAATTTAAATCCCCTCTAATGTTTGCTTCTGGTTTCAATAATTATTGCAGCGGTGTGGGGGCGAGGATTCTCTTGAAAAAAGCAAACTGAACTCTATTCACTCCTCCGTTTCTTCCTGATCGCCTAATTAATTATATCGTGCAGAAGGGGCGAATAATAATTACCAAAAGAACAGTCTTCTTAGTAATGAAAATGAAAATTACAACAACGGTACCTTTAAAGAAGAAATTTAACAATATTAATATGAAAATCATTATTTTACTTAACTTAATTTTATTAAATTCTAATAAAGCGTGGCACCTCCTATGACAGATATAACTGCTCTGCACCTTGCCGATATACTCTCAATGCGATTATCAATATGTTCATGTGGAATTTGATGCAACAGTACCGGCAATACATCTCTCAGCTGTTGCACAGTAGTAGGCCTTGGATTATGAAGATCCAGCTGTCTCTGCAAAAGGTCCCATTCATTCGTGATGGGTTTAAAGGTTTAAGGAGGTAGCGGAGGAAGAATAAGATGGTTTATTTCCTCATCTCGGAGCAGCTCTAAAATAACCATAGCAGGATGCGGCCTTGCGTTGTCGTCAAGAAAATCTAAATATTCACGTCCAATAGCGTTGCGGCGCTTCAGCACATAGTCCACAATGATCTCTTGGGCATAACGTTGGTCCGTGAGTGTGCCATTAAGGATATGGAGGTCAGTACGTCACCCTAAAGAAATTCCAGCCCATACCATAAGTCAATCACCACCAAAAGCAACGACTGGGTGGGTACACTGAGATAAGGTACGGTGTGCGGCACTTCAATATACCCATTGACGCCCCTATCATTGCTGAGACAATATCTGGACTCGTCCGAAAACAGTACATCATCCCATGGTGTCACTTCTTGAAGCATTGACCATTCCACCTGGTGTCTTCCTTGAGCCACAGGTCTTGCAGAACATCTCAGGGGTGGATGAGGTAAGTCCTACCTCAAACAATCGATTTGTTACAGTTTGGTCGGAGACTCGATTTCCTGTGGCATTCTGGAACATGTGCTGTCGATATCGAGCAGTTGGAAAGGGGTGCATTCTTGCATTAATTACCAGAAGTCCATTCTCACGAGGGGTTGTGATGCGAGAAGATCCACTTCCAGGCCTTCTTGCAGTCGTACCTGTGTCTATAAGGAGCGAAAGGGCACGTGAAAATACGCTATGCGTGGTTCCTAAAATATCAGCAATGTCGATCTCCTCTTTGGTGCATAGCAACGGCTAAATTTCGTTGTTCTATTGTTAAATCTTCTGCACTGTTGTTGATTATTATGAACACAAATGTAACACACGAATAAAGAAAATGAACGGTTCACTGTGTTCTATGGTCAACAATCGCGATATTCACGGCACTCATCTTACGATACTTTATCTTATTTTTTATGATGTATTCAATACTTCCGTCACTAATTTGTAAAATTCGAGAAATTTAACGAGCTGTCGTCGCTGTCTTCAAATGGGGGTTTTAATTTAAAGATTCCCGTTGAAATTTAGACACTACTCGTAGATACTTCTCTTTTTCTAGATATTTCTGCAAGGATGTTTGAAATGAAACTAAGTTTGTCGTTGTAACTTCACTTAAGGGTAGCAAATAAACCTACAACAATTAGACAATAGTTTTAATTTGTAGAAGTACTATTAATTACAAATGTACTCTAATTTTCTTCAATGTACTAAAACGAATTTGTTTTCAGCAATTTACTTACAACTAGCAGCATCCAAGACTTTGCTAATATTTCTTATTGTTTAATATATTTTCATATCAGTTTCCAAAACAAATCCACAGATCTTTGGCCGGTTGGCGGCTAATAGAATATGACTTCAATTAGAGACTTGTAGCTGGTGGTATTAAAGCTAATGCGTAAGCTGGTACAGCCCCGCTATGAGAAAGTGGGCAGATCTCTATAAGGAGTACTTAGTGTAAACCAGGTATTACAGCTGTCACAGCTGGCAAGAAGCGTCATATGTTTCGACATATTCAGAAATAAAGCAGAAATTCAGTCTTGCTTTTGATATCTGACAAGTTATATAATTCTATACGACAGTCTATTTTTATAAACTTGTATGTACGCACTTTCTGCCTAAGTGCCAAATAACCATCTAAGTGTTCCTAATTTCCGAAATCGATGCTTTATCTACGGGGATTGTTATGTGACTAAAATTAGGACTAAATAGCTTAGTAATCACACAATCATATACCATGAAACGAATTTTCCTGGAGGATATGGCAACTTCAATAAACCGATACGTAAGGAATACAACAGGATTTGCTCAGTATGTAACAGACGCGCTCAAGTGTAATCCACGAAAGTTTGGGCAGCGAGAAGTTGAGACACCAGTAAGGGATACGTAACTATTTTATAAATTAATATTCGGATTCAATTATCAAAGTTCCTTAAATCTAATTTTCGTGCGACGGAATCGATGTTAATTCCAGAACTAAGCAATAACCATAATGCAAGGAAATTATTCAAAACCAGCCCTTATATTGTAAAGTTTAAATTTAAGGCAATTGGCCCACACATTTTATTATTATAACCTACCTCTAGCATGATCAGCTGTGGTGAGTTCTCGAAAATTCTACAAACATAGTGTAATGTATATTGCTGGTTTACTTTTCACGCTAAAGGACAACAGAAAAATAGATCTCGAAATGTTTACACCAACAACATCAATCAGGATTAAAGCAGATCCAAGGCGCGGCAAGAAATTTAGTCAACTAAAAACCGGAGAAGCAGTTTACCACAGCAAATATCGTTAACGGCGCCGTATGTGGGAGTTGGTACTCGTACTTCGAAAATCAATAAATACTTATACTAGAAATGTGAGAAAGTTGTTAAAGTTTAGTTAGAACTAGTTTAAACTCTTGATGTTGAATGTTTACTATCAACAAAATCGATGTGCTCTAGACAGAAAAGTTTGCAGGTAAGTTTCTCAAACCTCAATTTCATGTAATTTACTTTATGTATAACTATTGTAACGCAAACAGCTTTTTTGGACACCACAGTCCACGCATAACAGAATCGTATTTGTTCAAAAACACGGACTAGAACTTCCTGGGATTACATTTTTTGGGGGTGTTTCAGACCGGAATTGGTAAGAACAATATCCTAATGTATACAATGCGGTCGTAAAATGTTCTTCCCCCTACTAAGTTTTGAACGACTTGATATTTCTTCACAAAATTTTGTGTGCTTTAATGGGAGACTAAATACTACTTTGTAGCTCATATTTAAGATTTATAACTTTCAACACGGCTGCTACGCGCCATCCTGAAATAATTTTTTAAACGACAGTGTGGGCCGAGTGCATCTTATTTGAAAGGTCTGTTTGAGTATAGTATAATTCTGAATTTTGGGAAAATTTTATAGGTTCAAAAACAAATGACAGACTTACAAACTACCTATTTCTGATATTAAGCAAAACGCTAAAAAATGTAGGAGGCGAAACAAGAGATGTAAATAATTAATCTGTTCTGTCACTTTAATTCAGTTATTGTGTTTGCTCACGTTTGAATATTGAGTGTTAAAAGCGGTGATAATAACAATAATTATGGCGAATGTTCGAACTTTGCAGGAGCAAACTCAAGCAGTTTTTATTTTTGCTAAAACCAATGGAAACTTTCACAAAACCGAAAGAATATTTAATGAACGTTTTCCCGACCGTTCTATTTCGAGGACGTATTTAAGAGAACTTCTGCAAAAATTTACTAACACTGGAAGTGCGCAAAACAGGAAATACCCTGGACGACCCGCAATTTCAGAAGACAAACAAATTCAGATAGTCGGTTAAATGGTAGTACAGTCTCAGCAATCAACTTCACTGGGATATGTGATGTATCGGTGACCACTGTCAAAAAGTTTTTAAAACGGCGTAACTTCCGTCCATGCAAAATGAAGATTTTACACCAGTTGATTGAAGATGATCCGGATAGACGCATTGAATTTTGTGAGGTCATGACTCAAACCATTGCAAGAAACCCATCCTGTCTTCGCAATATCTGTTTTAGTGATGAATACACATTTTTTTTAAATGGGTTTAACAGACAAAATGTAAGATATTGGTATGATGAAAATCCCCTTGTTTTCCGGGAAGGTTACACCCAATTTCAGCAAAAATTATATGTGTAGATAGGAATACTTGGCGACCATATCATAGGTCCCTGATTTATCGACGGAAACCTTACTGGGGAATTGTACTTGAACATGGTGGAAAACCTCATCCATCCGTTAATAATTGAGATTGCTGAAAATAATCCAAACGAATTTGACATGGATATCACATTCCAGCAAGATGGCGCTCCTCCGCATTTTAGAAGACAAGTTCGCAATTATCTCTATGCAACGTATCCTCGACGATGGATTGGTCGTCGTGGTCCAACAGAATGGCCCCCGCGATCCCCTTTTTTGGTGGGGGGTACCTATCTTAAATCGGAAGTTTTTCAAACAAAACCCGACTTCCGTTTGAATTTCCGACCTAAAATAGCAGAGGCTTGTGCAAATATCGGAGTTGAAACTTTTCGGAAAGAACGGGAAGAGATATTAAATAGGTTTTTCTATTGCCAAGAAGTTCATGGAGCACACTTTGAACATTTATTAAAATACTATTACTATTCAGTTTTTGTTATATAAAATAAGTTTTGTTGTGCTTTAGAATATTCTTCTTCTTCTTCATTCTTCAATGGCGAATATTTCGCAAGCATACCTTTTCTGCTTTAATTCTTAGTTTTTTCCATAAATTTCAGCTTTCAAATGAGGTGTCATTCGACCCCCATTCCTATTTAAAAAACATTTTTCTAAATGGCGCCTAGCCGCCATGTTGAAAGTTATAAAATTGAAATATGGGCTAAAGAGTAGTATTTAGCCTCCCATTAAAGCACACAAAATTTTTATGAAGAAATATCAAGTCGTTCAAAAGTTAGTAGGGGGAAGAACATTTTACGACCGCACTGTGTATTAATTTATCTAACACGACATATTTTCATTACATTTACATGAAGTATTTAAGTAACATGCAATCCTTCTTAGAGTATAAATGCTTTAGTTTATATTTACACGCGTACATTTCACTTTACGTATTAGGTACTACAACTACTACGTACAGGGTGGGCAAATTTCGATGTTTGTATAGGGTAACTCGGTAACTATAGGAGATACAAAAGAATGGAAGTCACATTCTCGAACTCTTTTTTTGAGACAAATTCACTGGCGGAAACAAAAATTTGCTATCGTCTTTTGTTTTCGAGTTATAAACAAAATTTCGATTTTTCGACTTTTAGACACATGCGAATATCGTGGTTGTTTGTAAAGTTAGGAGAAAATAACTTTTACATTCTCAAGGCACTTTTTTCTGTATAATCCAGTGGCGTCGAGAAAATTTGAAAAAAAAAAGTTTAATGTCGAGTTATGGCCTAAAGTTGTATTTTTTCAAATGGGAATCATAGTTGGCTATGGTTTAGTTAAAACGGATTTTTTTTCTCTTTCTAACTATGTATCATATGTCGGGTAACTTTTGATGTGTGTAAGTCTTTAATAGCGAACATATTATTTTACTAGATTACTTTTTGCGTTTTTTTATATTTTACCAAGTAGGCGGGTGTCATCTATGATGGTAAACGGAAAAAATCCAGAAAAAAAAATCCAGGGAAATAAAATCCAAACTATAATTATAGTAATTTTGCACATGGTTTGTAACATTACGGCCGGTTGCACAAACGCTTTATAAAGTTTGCCTTTAGTTACCTTTTTAGGGCAAAAATATTTTGTTACTTAGGTAGATCTGTATTTGGTTATAATGCCCTTGGCTGTAAATTTTGACAATTTAGCTATTTATTGAAACTAAAACATCTTCACTTTTACAATTAAATGAGTTAATTGTAATTATAACGGAAACAAAATCGTTAATATGCAATTTACTTGCAAACGAATAAACACTGTCATAGATGGATTGTAGGAAAAAAACCCAAGGAAAAAATCCACAAAAAAATCCAGGAAAACAATCCAAGGAAAAAAATCCATAGAAAAAAAAATCCCGGAAAAAAATCCAAACTATAAAATGAAGTGATTATAATTTTGAACAGCCAAACCTTTTTTTTTCTCACTCATTCATACTACTGCGCCCCCCCCCCTTACACACTAAACATTTATGCAACATGCACCCTAAACTTAACTAAGCAAATGCGGTAGCCCCAGTCGGGATTCGATCGCCCCAACGGAGCGACCGCATTTGCTGTGACCTCGAGTGGCCAATGCGTTCTGGCACTAGACCACCGAGGTCCCTGAACAGCCAAATCTAACCTAACCTAACCTAACCTAAAAATTTTTTATCTTTCAGTATTGTTGTCTACTTTTCTTTATTCTATTTACAAATTTTTTTGCTAATAATGTGTTTTGTTTGCCAGTTTTCTTAACCAATACACATATATTTATTTTATTAATAAAATGCTGTGCTGCGTGAACGCTCTGTCAATTTCAAAAAGGGATTTTTTAAATTAAAAGTTTTAGTATTAATAAATAGTTAAAATGTCAAAATTTACAGATCTACCTAAGTTACAAAATATGTTTGCCCCAAAATTTTATTTTTAAGGTAGGTAACTATAAGGCAAACTTCATAAAGCGTTTGTGCAATCGGCCGTAATGTTACAAACTATGTGAAAAATTACTATAATTATAGTTTGGATTTTATTTCCTTGGATTTTCTACCTTTGGATTTTTTTCCTTTGGATTTTTTTTCCTTTGGATTTCTTTTTCATGGATTTTTTTCCTGGATTTGTTCCGTTTACCATCATAGATGACACCCGCCTACTTGGTAAAATATAAAAAAACGCAAAAAGTAATCTAGTAAAATATTATGTTCGCTATTAAAGACTTACACATCAAAAGACACCCGACATATGATACATAGTTAGAAAGAGAAAAAAAAATCCGTTTTAACTAAACCATAGCCAACTATGATTCCCATTTGAAAAAATACAACTTTAGGCCATAACTCGACATTAAACTTTTT
>JABXWE010024549.1:0-19081 GCA_014611495.1 Limonius californicus | reverse complement strand
GGGGGGGGCTTTTGAGGGAGTTCGAGGTGGAACTGGGGCTGAGGCAAGGGGACCCGCTTTCCACTACACTGTTTAACTTGGTACTCGAGGCCATAATGAGGGGAAGTAACACTAAAATTACGGGGGTCGTATATCAGAATAGGCACCAATGCATTGCCTTTGCGGGCGATTTGGCTCTAATCACCAGATCAGTAAAGGAGTTAGAAAGGGTATTTAAAGGTTTGGAAAGTAAGGCAGGTGAATATGGGCTGCTGGTGAATACTGAAAAAACAAAGTATATGAAGATGATAAGTGGACAAAGAAGTAAGGAAGGGAGCAAATTTCCAAATTATCGTGACAGAAGGAAAAACATATAGCTTCGAAGAAGTAAGACAATTTGAATACTTAGGAGTGACAGTCACTAACAAAAATGAAGAAACAATAGAAATAGATCAGAGAATAGGTAAGGAAGTAAGGCGGGCGGGGCACTAAAGGAATTATTAAGGTCCAAACATGTTTCCCTGGCAGCCAAAGTAAGGCTGTATAGAACAGTAATATGCCCCGCCGTTCTGTACGGTTCGGAAATTTGGGTTATGAACAAGCGGGAGGTAAAGAAATTGGAAGCTTGGGAGAGGAAGATGCTGGGGAGTAATTATGGAAAAATCAAAGAGGATGAGGGGGACTGGAGACGAAGAACAAATAAAGAAGTTATGGAAATTTACGGGAAACCAACAATAACGAGAAGAATTAAGGCCCAAAAAGTGAGATGGCTGGGACATCTAGAAAGAATGCAACCGAGCACAATACAAAATACCCTTTTACAGAGCCACATCTTAAAATCTGCTGTACTATTTTTACACGACCAGCACTCGATCAGCATAAAACAAAACTTGTAACTTAGAACTAAAAAATGATGTGTCACATGAAGTTGTTTGATATTCCGGCTTATCATAGCAACGAATAAAAACCGCTCAATTTTATAAATGACACCATTAGTTTGCAACATCAACAAATCTGCTCCATATTTTAGGCAATGCATTCTGACCTTATACAAAATTTCGAATAGTATGCAACTGCTTATACGCTTGTGACACAGAAACCAGTGTCGGTAACATTCATTTTCCTCGTCTTCATCACTAATAACACTAATAATGGATGTATTACACTGAACACTCGTTGAAGGCTGGGTTTTAAAATTATGCTGACGCTATTTTATAGACAGTCGACGAGGTAAATCTATCCGGCTCTTAAATACGGCGAACGTTCCAAAAAAATCTGTCGAGTTCAGACATTAGATTCAACTTGACTTTTTTTATGAAATTATACAAATTACTTGCAGCTTTTAAAGAAATGCTTTCAGATTTAAAAATACCAAAAATGCCTACATGTAGTTCCTTACAGAAGGTTAAGAAGGGAATTCGTACGATAAATGTTGTTCATTATAACGGGAAGATCGGTATAAGCAGGTTCGTTATTTCCGATAATCACTTATATTTAAACTAATGAACTGTATTTCAGTACTTTACTTTAGGTTTGGTATAATCGCTAAATCGCTATAAACGGGAGCGTAAAAGCGGTTTATACGGTATTTTATTTAGTTTATTTAGTAATAAAAGATGTTGGATAGGTAGTAACTAATGAAACTTAATGATTGATCGTAGAGTGTGCTGTTTAAAAATGATGTAACTTTACAATAAAGAACAGAAATCTTCTTCATTTCCGAAGTTGAAAATCGTGTTCGTAGAACAGCTCGGGTTTGTAACGAAAAACCAGAAGCGTTCGGACTATTACATCCACAGCCTGGCTGTCTTACCACTGAGCCACTCCAGCCCTAATACTTTATAGTATATAATAAAAAAACCTAAATATGTACTATGTTTACATTACAAATGTTCTACTTGTCTAAAATGTAATGGTCTATATTGCATTTTAATGTTTAATTTATTAATGTTGAAATGGTAGTGTGCCACTGAAATCGGTGAATATTTATTTCTTAATATAATGCGGGATCTATTGTTTATTTTTAATTAAATAAATTATTTTAAAGTTATATTAAAGGCTGTATATAACTATAATTAACAGTGATTGTTAATTATAAGTATAAACTAAGGGCCTTAAATATTTTTGCCGAATGAGGGGCGTAGTCAATTTCGTGCATTGTGAGGGTGCATTAGTGGTTGATGAGCTAGCCACACGTCACTTTACCGAGATTGTGTCATTGTGTTTAGTTGTATAACAAAGCGAACACTAAGATTCAAAATCCCGCCAATTAAGAAAAACGCGCTGTGGTTCGTTTTGTCCATGCAAAAATCGATAACGCTGCCCAAATTTACTGTGAAATATGCGAGATTTATAGTCAGGCATCATGAGTAAAGAAAATGGCAAACACTAGTGTAGGAATCTCAGAGATTGCCGAATAAATACACACGATGACGAACCAAGTGTAGACCTTCAAGGACGATTTTGTGGAAAATTGAACAAGAAAATTCGTGAAAATTGGCGCTTCATGACTTTAGAAATGGCCGCTAATTGTTCTCAGATTTCACTTTCGGTACTGTATGAAATTGTCACGAACAGATTACAGCACCACAAACAGTGTGCTAGATGGCTACCAAAGGTATTGACGGAAGTTCACAAGAACCAGCGGATGGCCTCTATACTGACCTACCTGCATCGCTACGAAACTGATGGCGATGAGTACCTGAATCACATTATAAATGGCGACGAAACTTGGATTTCGTATACAAATGCTGAAACAAAGCAACGGCCAATACAATGGAAACAAGTGAATTTCTTAAAGCCAAAAAGTTCAAACAAATATTCTAGATATTTTAATAATAACAATAGTATCAATTTTAATAGGTTTTATTTACTTTTCATGCTTTATATGTATTTCGACATTTTACATGTCATTGTCAAAAGCAATTAAGTTTACCATCGCAATGCAAACTAATTAGTTTCGATATCACCAATATGTTTTCACAAATACCTCCACAAGAGTGTATTCCTTTGTTAAATAATACTTTTATCAACAAAAATGTTGAATTAAGAAAACGAAAGTTTATTCAATTATTCGAACTCTGCATTAATCAAAACTATTTTATTTTTAATGATCAAATGTATCTTCAGAAAGACGGTTTAACAATTGGAAGTCCAATTTCACCTCTTTTAGCTAATATATTTATGGAACATTTAGAAGATCGAATTTTTGAATCAAGTCAATCTTTGAAAATTATATTTTGGTTCCGTTACGTTGATGATATTTTAGTATGTTTTAATAATTCATTTAAGTTTATTGGTGATTTCTTAACGTTTATTAATAGTCTACCCTCAAAGATAAACTTTACATTAGAAACAGAACAAAACAGATATATTAATTATTAGACTTGAACATCAAAATTCATTCTAAAAACAAACCCGAGTACTCCATTTATACAAAACTTACACACACAGATATCACCATACCACAGGACTTATGTCACCATAAAACACACAAATTAGCAGCCAATGATTACAATAAACGGACACTTCGTTTCATATGAAATACACCACCCATTAAAAATAAAGCTACGGGTTTGAAACTTTGCTAAAATAATGCTACATTCTTGCGTATGAAATGATCAGGTTTTCATAAGAAAAAGATTAGCAATTACAAGAAAACAATAACAACAACGAAAACAAAATGAATTATGTGTAACATCGCCATGAATAGCAATGCAAGCATTTACTCGTCGTGGCATGTTTTCTATCATGTGGTCTATATTCTCCTGGGGTATCTCGTTTCATATAACCTCAAGTTGGTGTCTCAGCTCGTCTAAGTTGTTAGGAGCTCTTGGCAATAATCTTAGTCGCCGGCCTATCATGTCCCAAAGATGTTCGATCGGCGATAAGTCCGGTGATCGTGCAGGCCAGAACAACATTTGCAATTGTGCTTGTTGGAGGTACGTTCTGGTAATGTTCTCAGTGTTTGGACGTGCGTTATTCTATTGGAAAATACCGTTTGGCAACGTCTGCATGAATGGTACTAACACCGGTTCCAGGGCATTATGAATATAGAGATGAGCATTTAAAGTGCCTGAGACGAACACAAGAAGTGATCTTCTACCGAAACAAATCGCACCCCAAACCATAACTCCAGGTGTTAAAGCTGAATGGCGTCTTTTAACAAACTCTAGATTTCGTCTTTCTCCTCGATATCGACGTACCTTCCTACGGCCGTCATTTGCCCACAAACAAAATCTTGATTCGTTACTGAAGACAATGTCGTTGCATTGCTGATTCCATTGCTGCTGCTCTTGACACCAAGCAAGCCTAACATCCTTGTGATGTGCAGTTAAAAGGAGCCGTTGGAATGGAAGGTAGGATCGCAGTCCGAAAGAAGAGATTCTTCTGTAAATTGTTGCCATTGACACGCGGCAGTAAAGAGCTCGCATCCAGTCTACAGCAACATACCTCATTGTTTGAAAGCGGTCTCGTGTAGCCATTCTTCGAAGAAGTCGATCTTCACGAACATTGCTGCTACGTGGAGGTCTACCAGCTGGACGATGTCACTGAATGCCTTCTTCTGACCAAGCAGACCATATTCGTGCAACTGCAGTGTGGTCCCGATTTACCCTTGACTGAACATATTTCAATTGTTAGACAAAGTGGGCACAGTAATGGATGTAATACAAAACTGATACACACTAATCAAAAAGAAATATTATAAATTAGCAGTTCAAAGAATATATTTAAGAGACCACTCTGAAAATGTTAAATATAAATATTTCAATTCCATATTTCGGTAATATCTCGGAGAAAATTGCTAAAATTATAATCAAATCAAGTACATTTACAGTAATTTATGAAACAACTGAAAACACTTTCAACCCCTTATTCAATGAAAAAGATTGAACTAACGATTTATTAAAATCGGGTAAATTAAACTGTTCACAGTGTAATTCTGTGTACATAGGTCAGACAATTATAAATTTTGATACCATATACAGAGAACACACACACTCCTACAAATACAAACACGCAGAAAAATCTAACTACGCTAAACACTTATTACAACACAGTCATGCATTGCCATCAAATAATATAAAATTTTTACACTTCTGTGATGATAAACGTAAACTGGATATACACGAGGCCTTTCAAATTCACAAACACACTTTAACGAATACAGTTTAATGCATTAACAAATTTAGCTCATAAATTCCCTATTATTGGAAGTTTTGAAATAGAAGACCAGAGCCAAGTCCGAAATGAAGATCCAGTATGCTGTTGCCCTAGCTACAAATGTTTATAATATTAATTGCAATGACATGTAAAATGACGAAATACGTATAAAGCACGAAAAGTAAATAAAACCTGTTATTATTATTAAAATATAAATAAGAATTTCAACAAGTAAGGTAAAAAGCAATTAACAAATATTCGAGAATCGAAAGCTATTGGCTAGCGTTTTTGGTACAAGAATGGCCTCTGGCGAATCTAAGACTAAACAAATATAACAGGCAAGGTGCTCAAGCTTAGCTGTGGGCCGCAGCAATTAATTAAAATATCATCAATAATAATACGGAGACCACGACCGAGCCATGCGTGTCTTCTTATATTAAAATAACAAATAAATCGAGCTTCTCAGTGTTTAGTGAAGGCATTATTGTACCTCCCATGCATATGTGCCGAACCGCAAAGGCCGCCCTCAAATTTCTAAATATGAGTCACTATTCGATTGTTATTTGGACAGAAGAAAAAAATATTAAATAAGGCGATTATAAAGATTTAAACTAATTAGCGCAGCGGTTCTTAAAATTGTTGAATTAGGGTATTCACATAAAATAAGAGGACAAATTGTTACAAAGTATGGCGCCGGTTTGTAGGAAACGATAAAAGTAGCTGCAAATAAACGAAAAAAAATGGCCGGTATGGACAGTTTGGCGCCCCCTTTTTAATGGCGCCTAGAGCAGAGTGCTCCAACTGCTGCCCGGTAGTTACGCCTCTGGAAGGAGAGGTATCTGGGAAAGAGGGCCTGAATCATAAAATTCAATTACTAACAGTTTTAAACTTCCCCCTTGATATACAAATTGTAGTAATCGGAACGATACTTTTTGATAACGATACCGATAGTTTATCAAAAGAAGCATCGGGATACTGATACTACATACTTTTTTAAAAAATATCGCGATATCGATAGTCGATACTTGAAAAATATTTCTATACCTTTAGCGATACTTTTCCTTTGGGGAATTAAACATTAAATTTTGGACATTGGGATGGGACAAAGTCCAAAATTAAACCAAATTTTTTAACCGCGCGTTTAAAAGACATTTGTTAAAGATTAAATTATTTCAAGAAGCTTAGCAATAAGATAAAGTAATGAGTATTGTTACTATTAATCCTCTCAATGTCGAAACGATAAACAGCTTAACATACAACCTCAGGGTTTTACGTTTTACCTAATATTTACATGCCTACCTAGTAGTTAAAAGGGTTTACAGGTTTATGAACTGATATTAACTATTTGTTTTGATTTTCCAGTATTCCAGCAAAATTGTATCGCCAAAGTACCAGAAATCCCCGATACTCGATAATTAAAAAAGTACCATGGTAGCGACATTCGATACTTTTTTTGAAATGATCGCATTGCAATAATCGATATTCACAAACTATCGCGAACTTCCGACTACTTCAAATTGACGTGTTATTTGTTAAATTAAATTTACTTAAAATCGGAAGTTATTAGGACTGGCTAGTTTTTAAATGAAACCACTTCGTAATGATTACATTAAATTTTTAGTTAGTTGTCACAAGAAAGGAAGAACAATTTGTTTAAAATAATTTTTTCTAATTTAAACCTACCTTGCTTTACTTTTTAAAAACTTCAATTTCTTGTAGTTACGCTCATAGTTTAATATTTGAAATTTTCTGAATTCACTGAATCCCAAACTCCCACATCAAAAAGCGTTCCTGTGGTAACAAAAGCTGCAATTGTAAGAAGCATAATATACCTTAAAGCTTTTCCATTGTATAGCCACCCATTTGTATTCCCAGAACAGGTTTTACCACAAACTAGACTTTTCCAATCTAAAAATAAAATAATTATTGTAGATTTATTCTTACTATTTACCTACACTTGCGCGAGCCTAAGATAATTTTGTATAAAAATAGGAAATAGGACAAACGCACAAAGACTCATAGGGGTTAGTGCAAAAGACATTGATTACTACAGGTTTATCCTTCTGATCTACAGATCTAGAAATAGAATAAAATATAACAATAATAAAAATAGAATTAATAATACTTGGCATTTATTTAACGTTAGTCTAAATTCTGTGGAAAATTTTAATTTTTAAATGTAAATGCTTCCAAGTTTAACATTTGAAAAATGACTAAAAAATCAGGTTTGAAGTCCCACTGTCGAATATTCTTTCCTCCCTATTTTCATGTATTGTTATAAGTGTAAGTAAGTACGAGTTTATTTTTGCAGTTTACTAAACTGCAAAAAATTGGACGCCCTCCCCGTGGCTCCACTAAATTTCACCAAGTACCCGATGGCTACGTATACAGGGAATTTTTCTTTTTAGTATACGAGTTCAATTTTTGTAAGAAAAACAGAAGCATGCTGTAGACAAAACAATCAAATTAATTCAAAGTTAAAAAATGAAATTAGTCTTTATTTAGTGTCTTATTGCGTTTTTATACAACCATGTAAAGTAAAGACGAAAAAGTGCAAATTCTAATGTGGTATCAGAATGTAGCAGCTTAAGAACTGTGAGAGACTTATTTTCAGTAAAATATCCAGAAAGACCTATTCCTTGTATTCGAACCATACAAACAACAAATTTAAATGAGACGGATGCGTAATAAATTCCCATAAAATAGGAACTAAAAGTAATCACGTTTTAAACGACGAAATGAAATTAAATATTTTATGCTACGTTGAAGAAAACCCCATAGTATCACTACGAGAAATAGGTTCGCATTTTAATGTTTCTAAAACCTCTGTATTTATAACACTAAAGGAATTTAAATATAAATTCTAGAAATTTTCTAGTCACCAACTATTCGATGAAGACAAAGAAAAAATAACAATCTTTTGAGCAACTTTCTTTAATTTGCTAAATTAACATGAATACATTTTAAATAAGACAGTTTTTAGTGATGGAACAACTTTTACAATTAATAGAAAAGTAAATTTACAAAATTTTTGGTGTGTATTATAATTCCTCATCTATCTACTATCCATTATCCTCCTAATCTTGTACCTTAGATATTGGTCCCGCACTAACCGCAATTTGCAAAACTTAACTCACAATCAATACACTGGGAAAGTTAACGTATGGCTAGGAGTAGTTAAAAGTTAGATTATCGGTCCATATTTTATTGATGGTAATTTCAATACAGCCAAATTTTTAGAGCTATTAAGGAACGACATCATTCAATAGAAAACTTAAACATCGATGACTCCTGGTTTCAGATGGATGGAGTGCCTCCGCATTCCACGAATGCTATACGAAACTTTCTAAACTACAGGTTTCCAGGACGTTGGGTCGGAGGATTTGGTCCCGTACCGTGGCCCTCGCATTCTATAGATTTGTCGCCCAATGACTTCTTTGCTTGGGGATACCTGAAACCAAAAATTTATACAAATATTCCAATACAAAGTATTGATGAATTAAAAGACCGCATACGTACCGAATGCAATAGCTTGAATCCTGACTTTCTTGCGAATGCTGTACGTACTTTTCAACACCGTTTAGTTATTGTTTAGAAGCATAAAGTGGCCATTTCGAATACTTGTTAAAACTGTTGTTTTTATTTTCTTTTCCGTTTTCTGTTATTGGTATTTAATGTTTTACAATAATAATCCTCATTTTGATTTACCCATTTATATAAATCTAACGTAACCTTCATACTAAAATAATTTACAACTACAGTGACGTTTCTGTATGCTTCTGTTTTTTTAGTTTTCTGTATAGTTGTCTACACAATAGACGCAATTGATGCGTTCTTTTTAAAAGTATACATAGACAATTACATGTACAATGTATACTTAAAAGAAAAATTCCTTGTATATAAAATTTGATAAAGCAATCAACTTCCTCGTTGTGCAAATCCTTCTCCTTCGGCGTTTTCACTGTCAACGTAAGAACAATCCCAGTTTCATTTGAAACCGTTAACAACGTGCGTTGTTTACATCCTACGTGGCAAGAAGATTAAAACATCGTGGTACCATCTACAGAGCAAACGGGATTGTATTTTACATAATCACAACTAAGGTTTAGATTTAGTCTAAAAAAGCAACGGTGTGTACGTTATTATTAATCCGGAAGCCAGAATTCCGATTGCGGAAAATAAGAATTGAAGCACCTATTATAAAATTTGATACAGAAGCCATTCAAAAGTTTTTTTACTTGTTGATTCATTAGCTTCTTTACAAATTTTGGCAATGAAAACTAGATGTAATTTCATGAAAAAATGTTCAGATGAATGTAGGTTCTATCTTTATTAAGAAGTTATAGGGTTTTTAAAATAATTATCTCTTTGAACACTAATGACTACTCATATTTTAAGAAAATTAAAAACATTTATTGTAGCACACACCAAGCAACATTGAGACTACAGTAAATGTAAAATTAGACCATTCTCCTGAATACACAACTGGCAACGACGAACTAAACTCTCTTGCATGCGTAATAAATTAATATTATTTCTAATATGAGTTTCAGCATCTCGAATCCTATGCGATAATTGATGACGATCATTTATTTCCACACCATAAACAAGTTGTTTGAAGTGACCCCATAAATAAAAATCGCAATGATTTAAGTAGGGTAATCTAGGTGGCCATGGTGTAATACCTTCGTTACCAATTCATTTATTTGGAAAATGAGTATGCAGCCATTCGGTCACGTGTCTTCCTCGGTGAGTCGGAGCCCCGTCATGCTGATACCACATATCTTGCATCAGGTGGAGTGGAACGTCTTCCAGAAGGTCAAAAAATGTGGTGCTCAAAAAGTTATGGTACCTCTCTGCATTAAAGTTCCATCAAATACATTTAAAAATAGTGTTCTATTAAATAAACCACCCCAAACATTTACAGTAAATCTCTACTGGAAATTACGCATTCTGGTCGCATGTGGATTGTACAGAGACCAAATATGGTCATTGTGGAAATTATTAATACTATCTCTGGAGAAATGGTATTCATCTGACCATAGAAGTTTTGAAATAAAGTTGATATCTCGGAAACTCTATAACTTCTTAACAAAGAAAGATAGAACCTACATTCATAACAATATTTCTTCATGAAATTACATCTAGTTTTCATTGCCAAAGTTTGTAAAGAGGCTACTGAATCACCCTGTATATCTGAAATATTAAAGATTAACCAGTTTCTTATAGCTAGTAAATTATATTATACCTTTGATACATGCTGTCTCTTCTGCTAATCCTGATGCTTTCGAAATTCGTTAGAGAAGATCTCGTTTAGCTGCAGCTCTAAGCAGGGTTCTTGAAAATAGTGCTAGCAGAGACGATAATATAAATATCGCTAATCGAAAATAGTTCAGCCCAAGCACACAGCAGCTGTCCATCGGGGACCATTATCCGTACTGCTTGGAGTTAATCTTGATGATATATACAGCATTAAGCGGTTGCTAATGCGTAACCGAAGGCAGGACCCATCATTTCCAAAATAAAAGAAATCGCTTGAGAATTTCAAATCTTAAACCATTATTTAATACATTGTATACTTACCAATTACCGCGTCGATTTTTTGATATTATATACATTGATATAATAAAAGGGACCCTCTAGTATAGCAATTATTTTTGTTATTAATAATATTATCCGTAGGGTGTAGTTGCCTCCACCAGTTTCGCATTGGTTTTTCACGAGGAGCTAAGATTGACACAGTGTCTTTTTCTTCTGTTTATTGAAGATAGCTAAAGTGAGGCTTTCATCGTATATCGCTCCGTATTCCTGGTGAGTAATAGGGCATCTTCGCCTGCTCCGTAGAGTAAATGTGGTAAAGCGGTCATCAAACAGAAAACCACTACGGTGTATAATCCCACGGCAATCTACCGCGGTTTGTGCCGTTTTCCGGCACAGTAAGTTAAATCGATGGATACAAATAGTTGACTCAAATCGTTTCCTACCGTGATTATGCCTTTAAATGCTTTTATGCGTTGAAATATCGCTATTACCCTTATATTATTAACCTGTTGTTCTGCTGGAGATTTTGAACCTTTTAATAGGGTCGTTGTAGTTCCATTAAAGTATGCTGAATTGGCACTAAACACGCACCCCAAAATTCCACACAAAAATGTCTGAATACACGTGCCGGTAAATAGTCACATCCTACACGTTGTTTCGTCTGTTACCAATTATTTTTTTCTTTCCGATTGGGAAGTATCACCATACTTTCAATTTCCAGAAGTTTTTTTTGCTGCCTCTGTATTAGCATTTTTTATTGCATTATTCGAAGACATAGTCCAAGAGTAAACTTGAAATGTTTTGATGATCTTAAAAAGTAAAACGCAGCACTTTCTACAATCAATGGTTTTTCCTCACTGAGTTGATGAATATATTTGGTTACACATCCTAGAGTTGTAAATACTCACGGTAGCTGGAAAATAAGCATAATGTAAAATGAGGTATAAAAAACTGCATTACAACGTGGCTTATTAAATGAGAATCGCTATTCCATATAGTTGCAACTTACTCTATACAGGATGTCCCAAAACGTACAGGCAATATTTCAAAGATGAATTCCAGAACTTGTTTAGAGTCGAAAAGTCCATATAAACATATGTCCTAAACGTAACCGTTAACGAGTTATTGTTTATTTCATCATTTATGTGGCTAAAATTTTAGTTCAACGGATTTCTGAAATACTGATCTACTTGCCATGATCGCGTCTTTTGTTTGGTAACATTCGACCATCGTTTAACAAATTATTGTTTGTAACTTTTCAGTATTACTGTGATACTGAAGATATATCCCCTTCTTCTTTGTATTCTTATTGCCATCATAATTCACAAGCGATTCACAATGCCAATATTATTTTCAAATGAAGAATATGCAGATATTCATTATGTTTATGGTCTGTGTGATGGAAATTCTTTAGCAGCACAACAAGTATATCGTAGAAGATATCGCAATAGAAGACTGCCTACGCGTGCAGCTTTCTTTAATTCACATCGTCAGCAGAGGGAACATGGCACTTTCAATGCAAGACATGCAGTCGGCCAAGGAGTTGTCCGTAGACCCCTAAACGATGATGAACATGTCTTGACTTATTACAAGAAAATGTATTTAAAAAAAATTTGTTTCATAAAATTCATTGAACTAAAATTTTAGCCACATAAATTACGAAATAAACAATAACTCGTTAACAGTTACGTTTAGGACATATGATTATATGGACTTTTCAACTTTAAATAAGTTCTGGAATTCATCTTTGAAATATTGCCGGTACGTTTTGGGACACCCTGTATAGTAGTTACTTCACTTTAACTTTAAAGAACACACCTGAAGTATATGTTACAAATAACACACTTAAACCCCATCTAGCGCTGATAATTGTTAATTGAAATTGAAAAATGAGGTGTTTTGGAAATAATTTCCGGTAATAATGACTGCGAACTGGTTCATAGGGGAAAACTTAAAAAAAACAGTAAATTTTCGACGACCACCTTAAGAAGAAGTCAAAGTTAGAGGAGGATCTTACAAAATATTTACTATTGTACATCACTGCGTTTGTTTGTATAGATAAAACAATAATGTATTGTATATATCGGATTGAATTCAATCAGGCAAGCATGTCTAGTTAGGTAATGGTATAATGACCCCGCATAGCGCTGTTTTACAGAACGTCCTACCTATTCAGAACGTATTTTCAGCGTTATGTGGATTTAAAATATATTGTGTAAAAATATTTCATAAAACCATAGTTAGATAATCTTTGTTGAAAACGAACTATTAAAAATATATACAGGGTGATTCAAAACATGTGCCAAAACTTTTAACTATGTATAGCTGATTTTATTTAACCCATAAATCACCTAGTAATTTTTTTAATTCGGCAACGTTACAGAGATACGGCGCTTTAAAGATTTTTGTACATCAATTCACTAAAATGTAAATAACTTTTTTGTTTCTTGTCCAATTTGGATAAACTTCATTATATTAAAAAGCTAACAGTCCAACTTTAATTTCCAGTCACGAAAAATGTACAGTTGTTCGTGAAAAGTGGATGAAATCTGACACAGAAATGGCGAAAAAATTTGTAAATTAGGTGGTATGTATTTGAACTGTCATTTCTATTCGAAAAGTTGTTATATAACTCTCTATATATTAGTTTTTGGAAAAAATTGTAGAGACCGTTCTTTTGTTAACAATATAGTAGTTCAGAAACTGTAAAAAAACAAGTTAACGATCTCGTTTTCAAAATATCGAATAATTTACAAATTTGTTCAGTTATGGGTTAGGTTTCACCTATTTTACATGCATAACTGTACATTTTTCTTGACTGAAAATTAAGCTTGGACTGTTAGCTTTCCAACTAACATTATCAAAATTGAATAAGAAACAAAAAAGGTATTTACATTTTAGAGAACTGATGTAAAAAAACTTGCAATCTCATATCTCCACACGCTGCCGAATTAAAAAAATCACTAGGTGATTTAGGAATAAAGTAACTTCAGCTATACGCGGTTAAAGTTTTTCGTACATATTTGTAATCACCCTGTTTATGGAAAATGAAAATTTGCTTAAAACAGCTTTCCAGTAAGATGGTGCACCTCCACACTAGTTGATTCCCATCTCAGAATTTTAAACAGTTTCCTGGACGATGGATTGGTAGACGTGGTCCCATTAAATGGCCGGCTAAATCACCGACCTATCTCCATTGGATTATTTCTGATGAGGATATTTGAAATCCAAAGTTGATGCAATGCAGCAGAAAATAATAGAAGAATGTCGACAGTTGACGCCACAAATTCTCGCAAATGTTTGTTCTCTCTTCAAAGTCGTCTATACTATTGTTGCAAGGTAACGCAGGTCATTATGAACACTTACTTTAACTGTAATTGTAATTGTTATTTTCAGCGACTAAATAAACATAATAGGAGTTTTTATTTTTTCTCTATCTTAATTTCAGGTGAATAAAAATATTATGAATTTCTTAGGAAATTGCTTTTCCAACGACGTGCCACTCATGGTATGATGTCATTAAAAATTCTAGAGGCGGTGGCTGTGGCGCCTAAGGGGTAGAAGTAGATGATACCCGTTCAGATTTTACGTAAAAAGATGCTCCCCTCGCTGTCTTTGTTGCCACGTCTTAGCAATTTTCAAAGAAAAAAAATAGGTTTGAAAAATACTGAGGTTGACTATTTTTCATTGAAAATCCCTGTCTACAGTTTTTTGGGAAACCCCTGAGACACGTCGTGATTTTATTTTTTAAAGAGATACTTCCTAACGTAATTTTTTATATGGGCTTTTGTATCTATTTTATGACGTCATCATTAATTTTATTAAATGGCAACACCATCTGCCAGATATGCGTTTTGAGTTAGTTCTAGCTCTAGCAATTCTTTTTCCAAACAATGAAGATCCTGATATGCCCCACCCAAGCATTTGGTTTCACCAAGATGGAGCTCCTCCCCATTTTGGTGCACAAGTGCAACAGTTTCTTGACGATATGTTCCTTGACAGATGGCTAGAGCGGCGAGGACCGTTTGAGTGGCCTGCACGATCACCTGACATAACGCCAGTGCTGCCTTTCTATGAGGAAATGTGAAATCGAGAGTTTACATTTGTTATGTTCATTTGAATTTGCCACTTCATCTGAATTGAACTCGTATTTTAATTGCTGCTTCATCGGAATTAGGATTCTATTTTAATTGCAATTCGTAAGTCGATCGCTATATTATTTTTTTCATAGATTGAGTTATGGAGGCCAATTTCGTAAAGTCTTTGGAAGTTCCCTTTGTAGGCTAGATTTGCCGATCAGAAACAATTCTCGGAAATGTTTATTCTCGGAAGTCGCACGTGTTATTTCCTTTCAGAACTATTGCATAATATTTCTCCATGTGGTGTAATATTTTTGACCGACGCGTGTTCGCGCTGCATTTAGTTAGTCAGTTGACCTTACACCTTCGCCCGACACCGGTCGCCCATGTCCATCTATTATTATTTATTATTATTGAATGTTAGGACTTTAGCCTTTATATGCCTTCCGTCACTTCGACCCTTAATGGTTCTTCTGTAACTTATGAGCCCTTTCTTTGTTAGAGAAGTTGCAGGCTATTAATAAACCTTATAATTTCTCTGGACTTCGAGTCCCTTATTTCGTGTCATGGTTGCGTTTCCGAAAAAAAAAAGGCAACCATGACATGTCCATCTACGGGGGCCGTAAAGAAACAAAGTAGGCGCTAGACTCTTGGAACAGAACGACGTTTTTTTTTCTGATAACGAGTTCCTTCGTGGCCTCTCTGTTAAATTGAGTTTTACCGTATCGTATTTTGCCTTAGATAAACAGAATCTCGACCAAGTCGGATTTAAATAAATATTAGCAGTGTTAAGCTTTGGTGCATGGACAATTAAGTGTAATTGTCCTTTCGATCTTTATCGGATATGAGCGATTCAAAAACCCGAAGTTGTGCTTCTTGGAGCTGTTGTTATAATCGTCTGAACCCCCCCGTCGGAAGTAAACTAATCCCCAGGGGCGTCGCAGCAATTATTTTGATCCAACATCTCCCGAGGAACGTCGCCTATCTTTTTCCCGGACCTGAAAATATCCCAGACCGTACCTGCATCTGGAGAACACCTCGAAATTGTGCCTGTCTCTCTCTCTACTCCATTCACCGAAAGTCAAGGTAAAGGAACTAGTTTTTTTTGTGTTGTGGGAAAACCTTCTACGCGTTAACTTGCAAAATTTTAAGTGATTGAACCTTTCTTTGTTAATGCGACAAGAAGCGGCCTTCAGTCGTCGATTGTCAATTCTTTGTTATGTACTACTAATTGTAAAATTATATATATTGTGTTATTCTTGTAAACTCCGACGCCACTGGCCACGTAGTTGTTTGGAGAATTTGAATACCGTACGCCAGGGACGGCGAGCTCCTCCTCTTGAACGTTCAAATTAACAGTTTGTAACACTGAAGTATAAAATCACCCTTTGCCGTCATTTTTGTATTGTATCATTTCCAATAGTTTAATTATACGTGTTTTAAAATTTGCTACCTAGTTTATTGTTGAGTATTTTATATTTATGTGTGCATGAATTTTACAAGCTTTCTGAACAGCAGGGAGGCACAATAAATGTGAGTTCGATTCCCGTAAGCCGCTGGCTTCTCAGCCTTCCACGAGAACCTGCAATCAGCTGTGATTTGGAAGATGGCGCCCGTTAATTTCGACATACCCTGTACACAACTAAGAAGATTTCCTCCCGTAAGCGATTTCCGTGAACCCCTCCCTACTCCTCTGAGCTAATCTGCAGGCCTTTTTCCACCTATTCTGCTGCGGGTCGACGAAAAAGCTCGTTTGACCCGTAACACATTAGTAGGCCACACAATTTACACGATTTAAAGCGTTGGATTCATTCAGAAACGAAAAGTACCAACCGGAAAATTATTAAACGTGCGAAGTGTTTACGCACGTACTGGTCAAAGCGAACTGGTCAGTAGTGAAAAAATGGAATTTTTGAGTTATGTAGTTTTTTTCATAATGTTCTTATTTTCACTAAAAAATACATTCTAAATTTTTTGGACTTTGTGTACATTTTTCTCAATAGGTTGTTATGCGGCGTACGAATTATTTATATATTTTTCATACCACCATTAACTGCTGAGGAGGTATATCAAAATAAGAGGAAAACAATGGAGTTGCCGTTTAAAAAAATATGACGTCATAGTGCAGAAACAGAAGCCGATAGCAAAAAAATATGTTAAGAAGTATGTTTAAAAAATGTAATTGACATGTTCCGGGGATTTCCGTAAAAACATTAAACTATAAAATTATTAATTTTGTACGGAATATGTTTCAAATGGCAAAACAGCAAAAAGCAGATTATTGTAGTTTCTTTTTAACATTCTTGTTGTATTAGTATTAAACGAAATAGTATTTAGATAAATAACATACGTTAATAAGCTAAGGCGATTATTTCAGTATATTTCCATCAAGTTTTGACTGTGCGTTTATGAAGTTTCCCGCTTACAGTTCAATAACCTTCTCAAATACCCAGTTCAGTCAAACGAAATTGTGTCCTGCAACTATACTAGAAATATTACTTTATGAGCATAAAAATTTATTTATAAAGTAAATACAATACTGCTAATAATTTAAACAGACGTTGATTTGCCTGAACCGTATTGTAAAGAGCTAATATACCATTGTTAAAAGTAATACTATATTGATATGATAGTTACGTATTAATTAATATCAATTTCAACAAACTATAAATATATATATATATATATTGCTGTGTTATTTAACCTGTATAATATTGTTATTAGAAACTATACTTAAACTATATTAATCTTATGAGATAACCCAAATATAATGTAATTTTTTGGCTTCGTAATGCCTTATGTATGTATAAAAGGATACAATTTTGATGATTGGAGGATGGTTTTTACCTGAAATTGTTTATAATTAATATCATTAACATGTAACAGAGCCTATTTAAATGATTGTATTAATTAAAATTGATAATTGAATGCTTAATATGTGATTAAGGTCTTGTAAGATCTTCGGGATGTGAGGCCTATGGATAATTTTGGTTTAAAATTGATCGTGTGAATAAACATTCAGTAAAGAATGATGTTGTAACATTATAGTGAGACGGGGAATATTAATTTCAGTGCTGGGGGCAACTAAGGGAGTCCTGAAACATAATAAACTTAATTATTGTTGATTTATGTTTTGTACATATTTATGTGACAATCTGTATTTATAGTATAAAGTCTTAATATTGTTATAATTAGTTTATAAGTTGTTTGAGGAAGGTGTTAAAGTACTTTTGTTATATTGAAACAGATTATTTATTGACTAATATGGAAAAATAGGAAAATTTAATATTTTTCAAGGTTAGAATCTTATTTTTGGTAATTAAATTGTTATTAGTATGTGTGAAGGATATGTTCTTGCATATTAAATTGTATTATAAAATTTAGATTTTGATTTTCATGATTCTATGCCTTAATTGTTTAATTTTAGAAATTTTAAATATTTAATTATGTGTAATTTTTTTTAATTCAAATCTTGACATATTTGGTACTAAAAGAAGCGTAATTTTATGAAGATCATAAATATGAATCTAGTTTTTCGAATCATAATTTTTTCTCTTGTATTTTGTAATTTTTAAATATTTAATAACAATTGAAAATGTAAACAATAATTTTTAAGCCTTCTGATTGGTCTATTTATATTTTAATCTGCGCGAAACGTTCATTTTAGTATGTTTTTGAGGACTTAGTTGTTTTTTTGTATTGGAAGCGGGAGGACGCTTTTCCTTGGTTCTCTGTAATCAAAATTTGATGTTATTAAGGATCAAATACGTTTAAAAGTAGGCGTGGCCTCAAAATTATTAAAATTAAAAACCTTCGAAGTTAATAATTATTAAAAATCATTAAGTGTAAATGATTGTTAAATAATTTAAAACATTGTTAAGTGTTAAAAGTTATTAAAAATTAAAATTGCTTTTTATACTTGAAGTATGGGTTTAAATTGAGTATTTTTTTATTGCAACGTCCATAACCTAAAACAAAACGGGAAATTGAAAGTGCATTCTTTTTCACAATTTAAAGTATAAACAACTTACCAACGGCGAGTGATAAAAGCATAATAAAATTTTGAAGTGTTCACTGGAAATTATCACTACACTTTAAGTAAATTATTCATAATAATTGTTTGCACGAGTGCGAGACTGGGTCCGCTACGATGAGTAGAGCTGTCAGAAGATTTGGCGGGATTTTAGCTGATGGTGCGTTCCTGGAGATTTCAGTGTACAGTCAACGCCGACAATTTTACTTTTACAATTATACTTCAAAAGTTTGGAATCAAGATAAGTCAACTCTGATTTTTAATTAATATTTGTGTAAATTTGTAT
>JABXWE010024548.1:0-18967 GCA_014611495.1 Limonius californicus | reverse complement strand
CTCGGCCGCAAGCGGCCACGGCGGCAATCTTCCTCTCGGTACGTTAAAGAATGACGCGGCCGCAGTGTACACAACATTTTTTGTGCAATTGTGTAGAATCCTCAATAATTATTGATGAAATTTTAAAAATTATAATTTTCGGCGTAAATAGAGACGGTCGGCTTTCATGTTACCATGGAAATGAGATAAATAATAAATAATTTCTAAAAACTGTCCATTCTCATGTGACAAAATAAATATGTATTTATATGTGACATTCAGTTTAACGGCCGTCGCTATGACAACGGCCGCGAAATTAAATTTTACGGCCGTCGCTATGACAACGGCCGCGAAATTAAATTTTGCGGCCTGCATGGCGTACGCGAAGTTGTTACTTCGCGTACAATTGCACAAAAAAATATTTTTAGTCTAGAATGCCATAACTGATCGATATAAGTTACATCAACTGAAATATTTTTTATAAATTATTTATTTTTGTGAATAGTCGTTTACTTCCAATAGGTTTAAATGTTTATGAAAAGTAAAAACTTATAATCTTCCCCGTACAACTATAAAAACACAAATAATGAACTGAAATCGAAGAAACCAATAAAATATAAAATAGGAGAAGCTATGCTTAAATGTGTTTTACTGATTTAACAACATAAAGTTTTGTTGTTTTATGCTCATATTCATCAATAATGCGTTTATTTATTCAAAACTATTTTTTCTACTTTAATATTTAATTTAGTGAGTTAAAAAGTTAATATTCTTGTTGCTTTACACTTGAAGACTACCACCTACATCTCGAAACATGTCATACCACTTATAACTACACCTATCTAACCACACATAAATAAAATATCATACCATGCAACCGAAGAAAATAAGCAAATTAGATCAGGCTATACCTCACTTTGAAGCTGGCACTGCTAGTGCTAGTGGTCGATAGGGCGCTCTTTATATATATATATATATATATATATTTGCTAAATACAACGACGCAGAAGTGCTGCACATACAATGTTGAAGTTAGTTTAAACAAAATTATACCAAGTTTAATTTGCCGAGCATTGGAAATTCGTCTTATGTGAAAATAAGTTCAATAAATTCAAACTTAAATGGAAAAATTGAGTAGATGAAACGCACTTTTACGACAAAACCGATGCAATCTTATTTAATGGGTGATATGTTATTTACAATAAATGCTTATAATGCATTAATGCAATATAATAAAGATTCGTGTTGCGAAATGCTTTTTGAGAAGGTCTAATTAAATTGTAGGTGTGAACAATCTCTTCCGTGAATTAAGTAGTTGGTAAATCTGGATATTTTTATACAAATCCTTCGTTGCTCCGGGTGTTATACCTAATCTACAAATTTAAACACAAGTAAAAAGAAAAGTAAACCAAGACCAATAATAAACAGTAATAGAAGACGTTAGAGTTGATACTTAGTAGTGACAGGATCAAACTTTGTATTACAAGTAGGTTAACATGAAGTAATGCCAACTATGTTGTGTATGTATGTATGTATGTGTATATCATGGCCTAACCTATTTTTTCGGTGTCGAAGTTGATTAGAAGCATTTTCGTTTTTTAAGTCTACAGATATTAGTTTTGAAGGTTTTATGCTAAGCAAGTCATCTGTTGAGGTTAGGTAAATGAGATCTTCAAATAACACATCGATATATATAAATAAACCAGTTATATCCATTGCATAACTTTGTTACGTCCAACAGATGCCCTAAAAATCATGTTTGTTTAGAATGGTTGTTATGTGTACATCGTTTTTCATAACATTAACGAAAATGCCCTCAGCATTCACTATGGAATTAAAAAGTTCAATCATTTCCATCAAAACGGTTGCAGAAAATGTATAGCAGTGCACACTATAATTATTATACTTGTACAATATACAAGAATTTTCTCAGTAATTAGCACATGTGTGTTCCAAAATTTTAGGACAACTTGTATAAAATATGGCTGTTGCTAAAATTATACGAGTATGGTGTTTGGATGCAGTGATTGATACATTTAAGTACATTATAAATGGATATTATTTATGAATATATGGGCCATATATAGGGCTAATTAAATCATTAAGCATTAAAGCATTAACACTAGCACTACAGAAATTGCCTGATTTACCATGGACCATATGGGGCCGCTGAACCAGGTCCCACAAAAGGTGGTAACACTTTAACAAAAATTTTAAATTAAGGTTCAGTTATACTGAATTTTATAAAATAATTGTAGAAGACAATATTGAGTGTCCCTTTCCAAATGTAGACATTGCTTTTATATTGTTAACACGAATGGTCACAAATTACGCAGCTGAGCGTTTGTTTTCTCAGTTGGGCCATACAAAAAATCCCAACCGAACAACTATGCAACAAGGCAGGTTGGTTGCCTGATCTCTAATAGACTTTGCAATTAGAAAAAGTAGGAGAAAACTTTTCAAATACGAATAAAGTGAAGGTATACAAAAAAAAAACTCTAAATCTTTTTCATTTGAAAAAATAAAATTTTATTTTCCGGATTATTATTGTTTATATTTTGAATTAGATATATAGGGGAGACTCGGGCAAGAAGAACCACTTTAGTTTGATAGCTTGTCGAAAGCTCCAGTGATGTTATATACTCTAAGGAAAAACGGGAAAATGAAGGATGCGCATTTGAAAATAAAATTTATTTCTTAAAAATAGTAAACGAAAGATACATTTCTTGTGAAAAAATTATAAACTAAAAGTAAAATTGGGTTCCTTTTGCCCAAACGCTTGGGCATAAAGAACCATTACCACGGGCAAGAGTAGCCATCATACAAGATGCATTTGGACAAAAGGAACCATACATTAAAGTGTTATACATGGTGACGAATAGTAAAATTATTTAAGTAAACTCAAGACCGAAGACTTACACACATAATGTAGATGCCACTATTGTAATCTGCACATAAGTGATGCGCCCAATTTTGGCAGTGATTGCATTCAATCCATGGTTCGCCAGATTTAGAGTTTCCATATGTGTCAGCGCAGACAAGACAAGATACATTTTCTTCGGGATCCGTATTTTCCACCGGTGGTTTGGGGTACTTGGGTGTCATTTGGTTAGGCATCTTCGACTTAATCAATTTCGGATTTTTGGTTTTTCTTTGATTCATCATTTCTGCCGGTAATTTATCTTTTTGCAGTTTTCGTTTTTTGTTATTATTATTTTTCAGTTCTTCCTTTGACATTAATTGCATTTTGGGGGGAGGCGGTTTGTAAATACGCTGACCCAAATATTTCGCCTAATTCGTATAAGGTGATGTGTTGTGCTGACTGTTGCTTCTGCCATTTGTCTACTACTCTTTCAAAGCATTTCCCGAATGGTCCATATACTGCGACATCCAGTGGCTGCAGTTTGAGTGTGCAGTGCGGAGGTACAGAAAGGATAACGACATTATTTTGAGAAGCGTACTCCAACACATTTAAAGATCGGTGGGAAACGTGATTATCCAGAATAAGTAGATACTTTTGTTCTGCTGTGGGTCTTACGGATTTTACAAAAAACTTCATCCACTCCAAGAAAATTTCGCCATTTACCCAACCATTATCGCTCACAAAATCAATAGTTCCAGGAGGTGTTGCATTTAAGTATCTTGGGTTCCTTTTTTTTCTAGGAAAGACGAGTGCGGGAGGAATAAATTTTCCTGAGGCAGAGCAGCATGCCGTTACTGGTTGCTCCCTTTCAGCTGATGAGATAAAGCCCACTTGTTTTTTCCCCTTTGATGAAATTACTTTTGGTGGCTTTTTCGTAGACGTTTGTATACCCGTCTCGTCGACATTATAGATATTATCCAACTCAATATTATGCTTTTAACGGACCGTTTTCAAATTGTCAAAAAACAATTGCACTTGTGGTTTGTTGAAACCGCATGCGCAAGCAATACTTGTGGGTTCCGGAGTTCTAAGACTTCGCTCAGGATGCCTTGGCATAAAGTTACAATACCACTGTTCCCCAGCCTTCCCATTTTGAAAATTATGACGAAGATTATTTTGCTTGGCAAACTCAAAAGCTAAAATGCATAAATCTTGTTTTGTAAAAGCCATAAAAACGAGCATCCATTTCTTGTATGTGATTTACAAGTTGTTTCTTCATATCTTCAGGGAATACAGGTTTAAAATGCCCAACCCCTTTTTTAGAAGATTGTTTTAACACATGTTTCCGCAAAGCAGGATATGGAATTCCGAATTCCATGGCGGCCCCTCGAACTGATATATTTTTTTCGTTTATTGTATTCAGTGCACGGACCATTGTCTCTTCTGTCCATCCTTGCGTTTGTACTTAAACACCATCTTTCGAAAACAAAATTAATGAGACACAGAATACCAAGGTACAACCTATACAGGGCAAAGGGAACCGGGCAGGTAGAATCGGTTCCTTTTGTCCGGTTATTATTGCCCGAAATGTATGCAAAACATCTGATTCGATTTACTGATGGATGAACACACATATACCGCGAAACTGTTTTTAGGTTAGAAACGGCGTAAAACGCTCTTTCAATGGAACCGGTCCGTATTTGACACATATTTTTTGTTTAGAAATGATTGCAGTTTTCCTGAGCTACAATGAATCATTCAACACGTATATATTTTCTATTTTGGTCCGAAAATATAATAAAGTGACTTAGCTTAACGTCTCTTACAATAAACACTGCAGAACTATGGTGGCTATCGGAACTAAATGAGAAAAATTGAGTGGCAATTTCAAATTAAAAAATAATCGACCGGTTGCTTTTGCCCACACGGTTCTTCATGCCCGAGTCTCCCCTATGTATATGGGGTGGCTGCACCAAAATCTTTAAGTGCTTATATGTTTAATTGAAGTACTGGTACAGCACCATTTTGTAACTCAGCATGTAACAGGTGTCTATGAAAATATTAAAAATTCTACGAAATTATATGATTTAGTTAGTCTGTTAATTAATATACATGTTTTAATCATTCTCGACCTCCACAAACTTTGTTTATTTATTACGAGCAAGGAGCACGGTCAATACACTTAATTATATTGTTGATTTGTAACAGGCACTTAAATGTCTTGCACGTCTTACATAAGCAACCACTGTGTTTAAACCTATTGAAATATTCATAATTTTCCAAGACACAATCTTAATTTAATTTAATGTAGCGACATCAAAACTATGTTCTGTTGTACATATAATGCTTTATTTCTATGCACAAATAGCAGAGTGCAGTTACAAAACCTTGAAAAATAATTAATTAATGAAATAATGGTGCTTTGCAAGGTCTAGGACGGGTCGTTTCCAATTTACAGTGAGCGCAAGGTGAATTTACATTTTAGAACCGACCAGTTTTTTTTTAAAGAATGTAACAAGTTGAAATTGTGAAAAGTAGAAAAAGAACACATGATGTTACAAAATATTATGAAAAATTATAAGGAACTGCCATTGAATGCAACAATACTGTTACAACTGTCACTGATTAAGTTTTCCGTTTTCAAAATATATTGTATGCTGGAAGTAAAATACCGCCTTTGATTATACTTTTGCTATTTTCTAGTAAATCCAACAACGTTCATGTGCTTGCGTAAAAATATCATTTGTGGGCGACATGATACATTTATTACGTACTCTACCGTTAAAATTACAAAATTATTTTCCAGGAAAGCTTTACATGTGGCGTGTTAATGCTATATACTGCCATAGTCGCAGTTATTGTATTAGCGTCAACAATCTATGTGATGAAGTATTTGGTAACCGCATGTTTCCACAGTATAACGCAGAAATTTTACAGAAGGCAAAATATACGGTATAACACGTTTTCAGTTTCTACAGTTCATGCACCTAGTGTCATGATCAACTGTTTATTTAAACGGCAAATAGCTAACCAAATAAAGCTTTATTGTGTTAGGAAAAACCTAAATTAGTACATTTATACGGCAACATTTCACAGAACGAGTTTATCAACCGTGTACAATATTTTAGCACTATATAAAAGTATCCTCGCTTCTTGTCACGCCAGAAGAACTCCTCTAATAACTGTTTGAAACGGTACTGCTGAACAGTAAGACGAACAGACGAACTTTACATTTTTTGGTTCGTTTACTACCTTATACCAAATCCATATTAAACCGACATAATTTGTAAACACTCCTAGGTGTACTTTCTCATAATAATGTTATAGTAGTATAATATGTAGAGCACTATAAATATGTATTAGTTTTTGTGCATATTTTTTACAGTTTCACGTTTTGTTGTGTTTTAATTACCGTTTAAAGCACGAAAACTTTCTACTCAGTAATATTCTTAAAAACAAGTCCATTCAAAAATATAACACAAAAAAAATTAATAAAACAACTGGAAGCGAAAATAAAATTTCTATTGTATTTTAAAATTGTTATTATTGACGTATGCATATTTAGTTTGCTCTCAATTTTAAATTTCAATCCAGAGGAATTAATGGTTTTGGGTACCCAAGTAAATAGGAAACATTTTACAATAATTTCAAAGTTTATCTAGAATTTAATAGGATTTCCTATTTTTATTAATATTTCGAACTTTTGTTGCTTACAAAACGATATGAAATATTATAATTTCATTTGAATAATACAACGATAAACTAGTAAAGTTTCGCAAAGATATGTTATATAATAAAGCAAACTGATAAAATTTTCGTACAGAAAACTACGGATTGTCGTCGAGATAACTTATTACATCCTTATAAGAAATCTACAGGGTGTCAATTTGAAAACGTACAATGTGTTATATCTCTTGAAGTAAAATAGGTATTGAATTTTTCTAGAAAACGTTTCTACAACATGAAGGCGGAATCATAGTGACTCCTAAGGTAACTTTCCCCATTCAACACCATAAGCTCTAGCTACCCCATTAAAAAAATTTCAACTAGTAAAACCCGCCTTGTGATACCTCATTGAAAAGCTCTTACAAAATGCTATTCAATGGTAGCAAACTTTTTTTTATTTGATTCGCTTTTGAAAAATTAAGAAATAAAACTCAAAATGAACCAATTATTTTAATTTAAATTTAAAAATATTATATTAAATGTTCAAAATGAGTCCTCTAGGAAACAGTAAAGTCAAATTTAATCATTTTGGAAGGTTTGTCGCGGAATAGTTCGGCACTTTTGAACTTACCCTTGTCGTAGTTATGCAATGGACTGAGATAAGTTTTGTAGACACCCGATTTTAAGTGACTCCATAAAAAAAGTCTAATTGGGTGAAATCTGGAGATCTTGGGGACCATTCTATTTTTCCGAAACTAATCAGGTAAAAAATGTTTGTTACCATTGAATAGCATTTTATAAGAGCTTTTCAATTGGGCATCACAAGGTGGGTGTTACCAATTGAAATATTTTTGTTGGGTAGGCTAGAACCTAAGTAGTCGAATGGGGAAGACTACCTGACGAGGAGATATTGATATCCAGTTAGTCAGGAGAGTTTCTAGTAAAGAAAAGTGAACATGATTGCTATGGTTACAACTATGATATTTTATAAATAAGTTGTCAAAGTTTGACATCCATAAGTTGAACGGTGATAAAACTGAATTTTTGAAAATAGTATGTCTGAGAAAAAGATGGAATTTGAAAAAAATCGAGTTTCGGTCATTTATTAAGTATTTATTTTTGAAAGGTTTATCGGCCAAAGAAATATTTTCCGATATAATCGAAACCTTAGGTGATCAGTGTCCTTCATACGCCGCTATTAAGAACTGAGTTGCGGAATATAAAAGATAGAAGAATATATAAGATCAGATGTGAAAGATGAGCACCGCTCTGGAAGACCAATTTCTGGGACCACTCCGGAAAACATTGATTCTGGCAATGATATGATTGGAAAATCGATGTATTGGGATTAAGAATATTGCAGAAGCATTGCATATTTCCTATGAACGTGTGTGCCACATCATTCATCACGACTTGTGCATGAGAAAGCTTTTGGCCAAATAGATTCAAAGATGCTTGAACGTTGATCAGAAGCACGTTCGATTGACAACGTCGCCGTTTTGTAGAAGATACCTCAAACTTTTTGGATCGCCCTGTTACTATGGACGAAACGTGGATCCATCACTATGACTCAGAGACTAAAGAGCAATCCAAACAGTGGAAGCATGTTGGTTCTCCACGACCCAAAAAATTCTGTGTTCAAGAATAGGCTGGCAAGATTCTTGTTTCAGTTTTCTGGGACAAAGATGGCATAACTCTGATAGAAAATTTGGAACGGGGTAGAACTATTATGGGAGCATATTATACTGAGTTGCTAACTAAATTACGTAAGAAAATTGTGGAAAAATGCCGCGAAAACTTGCCAGAGCTGTGCTCTTTTTGCAAGACAACGCTCCTGCTCGCTCACAAATCCTTGATTGCACGGCAAAAAATTGATGAAATTGGTTTTGAATTGGTTGACCGGATTCTCCGGACTTAGCACCGTCAGACTATTATTTGTTCCCAAAACTCAAAAAACATTTGAATGGTAAAATATTTTCAACAAATGACGAAGTAATATGGGCCGTTGAGGAGTGGTTTGCAGACCAAGACAAAGACCTTTTTTAAATGGCTTAGAATTACTTTATGAACGTTCTGCTAAATGTATAAGTCTTAAGGAGATTATGTTGAATAAATACAATTTTGTTTTAAAATATTGTGGCGTTTTATATGGTAGGCTAAGTTTTTATCAATACCCCCTTGTGTGAGTCATTATGATTCCTTCTCCGTATTGTAGAAACGTTTTCTAGAAATGTTTAATATCTCTTGGCTTCTGAAGATATAACACATTGTTCGTTTTCAACATGACATTCTGTATGTGTTATACACTTTTCCTCTGTGTATTATAATAATAAATTTTTCGTAGGTTTTCTAAGGGTTTTGCTTGTAGTGTAATATGCAAAGGATATTATATTATGTCGGATTTTATGACTCCATAATACGTTCGTATCATTTAGCAACAAAGAAAAAAATATGTACTTTTAAAATTAGGTAAAAATTAAAAAAATATTAAGAAATTGAAGGTTGATGATGAAGATGTAACTAAAGACAGTTTAAAAATGCAATAATTGCCAATAAGCATCCTAGATTTCAAAAAACCATAATAATAAAAATGAAATTCCAGTAGTTGTAAAAATTTGCTGGGCTAACTTTAACACAGATTCATAAGTGATTCAGGACTTTTTATCTTCACTATACAAGTTTACACCTAGATTCAACCCTTGAAATTATGTGATCGAAAATTCCGAGATTACAGTTGAAGTAAATGTTGAAATGGTAATAAGTGATCTTTTAAAGCTTCTTGAGCAACATCCACTAACCAAAATTATTCATGCTATGCTATTTATTATACACAAACTGAATGCTACTTTGAAAAATATAACCGAAATGACCAAATTTGCACATTGTTTTGATTACACGACCTAGAGCAACAATATTTCAATTTTTAAAATTTCATAATGTAACCCTTATAAATGTTTAGACAAGTGAAAAACAAGTCAATTTTCATATACAATATCCCAAGTGTCAGGCATATTACTGAAAATTTTTTCGCGCTGTCGCACAAGTGTTTGTTGCAACAAAGCGCGCGGGCAGTTTTTAGGGGCAACAAACACGCGTGCAAGGCAGCAAGGAAAAATTTTAAGGATATATGCCTGAACGAGGGGTATTTGTTCAGAGAATTTCGCGAATAAAATAAATTTGACATCTGACATTTTTACTTATGTCATTGTCAACCAATTGAATGTCTTCTATTTCGAAATTTGAACCAATACGAGTTGATTATACCGGTAATTTCCCTAGGGGTATTACCAGTATAATACCAGCCTAATTGGTGGATAAATTCAAAACAGAGACTTATTATTGGTTAATAGAAAATGAGGGAAATTATCTGCCATATTACATTTGCGAAAAACTACAGAATGTCATTTTCAAAGCATTCTCACGTAAAATAGCGGCGTTAAAAATTTATGCGTCGTTAGATTGCAGAAAAGACCCTCCCATTTAATAATACATATATAGGGTTTGTTAGGATTAAAACAATAAATATGTACAGCGAACTTTCAAATCATAATCGTTCAAATTTAAAGCCCAAAATTAATTTTTTAAAGAGTTTCACACTTTTTAAACTATTCGAGAACTGGGATCACAGGATTTTTTAATGACCTATTTCAGTTTTCTTTGCTATAAATCATAATTGGTTCAACTGTTTGGAGTAAAATATATATCTATTGTCTTCCCAACGGATCTTTTCCATCACGTGATCAATGTTTCATATAAGCTCAAACAAACGAATCATATCATTCTCCTTTTCTATCACCTATAAACGTTTGGGTAACGTACGTTAAACAGAGATGCTTCATACTACGACCAACTACTGTCATATTTTTAATACGTCAAACAGAGACGGAAAATTGTCAATTGGCGCTCGCGCACTTCGGCGACTACTGCTGAAGTCAATTGTAATTTGCATTTGCTTTCATTACTGTCGTTGCTGTCATTCTCGTTTCGTTCATCATTTCGTCTATTATTATTGTCGCCTTCATCGTTTAAAAAACAGTTCTTGTAAGAACTAAATCGTATCAAAGTATTACTACGTGCATAATACCGTTTCCTAGTTAACGAATTAGCATGCCGGGGAAACGTCTTGGTTCTCAAGCCCAAAATTTGGTTATTAATCTGTTGGAGTATTTCACTGTTGAAAAAAAAAATGGGGGACCTTTGATCAATATTAATTCCATTCAGAGGTACGTTATCTATTTTCTTTTGCATCTAACGTTATTTCATTTCAATTTAATTATTACAGAGAGTCGCCGGTGCACTAAAGATTAGCATTAAAACAGTTTCGGGTATCAAAATTCGTAAGGAGAAGAATCCAATCTTACGTAGTCCTATTTTCATATGTAATAAAGTTCCAGCAATGAGAAGCAGTCTTTAAGAGCTTTTAGTTTGCAATTAAATATTCATGTAACCATACGTGTATTATCCGATGGAAATGTCACTATCTAACATAACCTAAAATTTCGCGGAAATATTGAAACTTACAAATTGTCAAATGAATTTAATCGCTCAGTTGACTTACTAGGTACATATTTGGTGCATACGGTTGCTATTGATCACGTGATGGAAAAGATCCGTTGGGACGACAATACATAATTATGTTAATTATATAACAAGTATACATATTATAACTGAATCATTTTGATCCATGATGGAACTCCAAGTGGGCGAAAATTGATAAATAAAACGCAAAGAACCTTGTCTAACCCATGATTTAATCAACCAAAATATTATTAACGTTTTCGGTAACTCATTACCATCCTCAGATATAAACTAAAAACACAACAAGACAGAAGTTAGTCTAATAAATTGACCAAAAAATTTTTTTGTACAAAACTTACCTAAAACATCTTATGTGAGATAACAAATTTATAATTTAAAATTAACAGAGTCAAATAAGTAAAAAATCCAATCTTAGATTAAACAAGTAACTGCATTAAAACAACTTGAATTTACAATTAAACAGCCAATTAAACATGGTAAAATCAAAATACGAAGCAACTATAAAATTATTCTACATTATTCCAAAATGGAGTGCAGATAACAATTTGAAAGTGTTATTATCAAAAACCAAATTGGTTTTTTTTGAAAGTGTTATTATCAAAAACCAAATTGGTTTTTGATAATAACACTTTCAAATTGTTATCTGCACTCCATTTTGGAATAATGTAGTTAATAATTTTATAGTTGCTTCGTATTTTGATTTTACCATGTTTAATTGGCTGTTTAATTGTAAATTCAAGTTGTTTTAATGCAGTTACTTGTTTAATCTAAGATTGGATTTTTTACTTATTTGACTTTGTTAATTTTAAATTATAAATTTGTTATCTCACATAAGATGTTTTAGGTAAGTTTTGTACAAAAATTTTTTGGTCAATTTATTAGACTAACTTCTGTCTTGTTGTGTTTTTAGTTTATATCTGAGGATGGTAATGAGTTACCGAAAACGTTAATAATATTTTGGTTGATTAAATCGTGGGTTAGACAAGGTTCTTTGCGTTTTATTTATATTATAACTGCTCGTAGCAACTACCGAACGCAACTGCTTTTGTCATATTTGTTTCAACAAGTTTCTTTTGGATACAAGACCATGACATTCAAATGATCATCAGTTAGAATGTTTCAATTCTACATATTGTAGCAAAAGTGATTTAAACATTTGTGCGCGATCTATTATATATTACGCCACTAATTTCAAACATTTTTTTTATAAAGCTGGTTAATTTCCGTTAAAATTGTTTATCTAACAAAACGAAATATTTGTTATTGTTAATTAGTTGCTCTAATAGTTTTTTAATTTAATTCTATTATTTAAGTTAACGGAGGGAAGTTTAATAAAAATTTATTGCTATTGGACGTATTTTGATTACTTATTTTTTTTAATTATTAATTTTTGGAAATATACGATATACTAGGGTTGTTCTCTTTCCGCTGAGCCTATCTAGCAGGCTATGATATTTTGAAACAAATTTTGCTTGACATTTTAACGTAGTTGTTTACAAGTTTAATTATAGTGGAAGTTATCAAATATACTTGATAATTTTAAAGGAATCCTTTCTCCAAGAAATCATGAAATTGGATAAAGAGCATTATCGAGCTGTGGTCTTTTACAATTTCACACGTGGCTTAAACCGTAAAGAATGTTTTGAGGACATCAATCGAGTGTTGGGTGACAAGTCATGTTCCTTAGCTACTGTAAAGCGGTGGTACAATGAATTTCAACGTGGTTGACTTTCCTTAAGTGACAACTTTCGAGCTCCTAAGCCAAAAACTGCGAGGGGAATACTTTGAAAAATTGTAAATAAATTTGTTTTGTCAACATATTGCGTATTACTTTACTAGGCTCAGCAGAAAGAGAACAGCCCTCGTACATTCATGGTGACCATATGTATATGACTCACAGCGGTAATTAACAATACCAAAATCAAAATCGATTGTAGGTATATGAATTTTAAATGTACAGGAAGAAACTATGTATCTTATCGTACGTATCTATCCATGTTCTCCGTCAAAACACTAATTAACTACTTAGTATTATTGAGAGTACATACATGAAATCATTGGAAAGAAAGGAAGGCTTAATAAGAGTTAGTGTATATTTTTTAATAAGAGTAAAGCAGGGCGGATTTAGGTAGTATCTGGCCCCAAGTATTTTACTAATTTGTGGCCCCCTGTGCCCTTAAAATATTAAACGAACAATTTGGATATGACTAGGTTTATTACGTACTCCAACTATGTAGTACATTAAATTTATTATAGTAAAATATTTATTCCAAATTAACTAGATCTAGACCTTATAAACTCGGGCGTCATCAAGCAAGTTTGAAATATACTTTCCTCTCTTCGAATAAAATTTTTTTGGTAGTGTAAAGTAATGAAAACTATAAAGTGATTTTCCATTTACATTACAATTTAGCATTTTTTTAAAATTTAATTATGAATATTACACTTACATTTAAACATTTGGGGCCCCTCTGAAAGTGGCTTAATGGCCGATATGCAAAATCCGCCAGAGATGTGTACTGTGTGTACTCTTTTAACTAAATTTATCTAGTGGTTAAGTCATGTAATGCTATTTCATACAAAATAATAATTGAAAATTAAACCGGTTTCTGATACCATGCACCCTGTCTTGTGCACAGTAACCAGTTACTAATGGATATGTGAAAATATTCTACTATTACGCATATTTAGAGGCATAATTTAGTGTAATTTTGTGCCAGACAGGTACCTATATGATGTATGTTGGTGTAATTCCGGTAATCACGTTAAGCGGAAGTAAGGGTGTGACAACAATAGCGGCATTGCATTCGAAGCGGAACTCCGGCTGGTATTGAGAATCGGCACAAATTAACATGCTGCAATCTTTGTAAAGGTAAAAAATGAGAATATTTAGATTATCCTGATTTTTCGAAATTGTGTTTACTTAACCCAAACAACATAGACGTTGATACTGATGTAACACAACCTTGTATAATATTATTAAGAATGAGATAGATTATCATCATATCAAGCAAGTAATTGCATCGAGTGGGTTAGATCTAGAATTAGATTAAGTGAAAGGTGATTTTTTGATTTACCTACTACAATTTTGTGTATGTAAGCTAATATCATTGCCTTAAATTCTAATTGCAACTATCTGTAAATTTGCAGAATTCACTTAACGGTGTATAGAACGAATAATTAAAAAATCTAACGATATTGTTATCTTAAACTAGTACTTCGTAAATCTCGCTCGGTCCATAGGATAATCCTGGAAATTACGTAAACTCGTGATTACAAATGCTACCTTTGACAGGTAATCGCTATAAACAGGAAAGTGAACAAAGTTTTTGATAGATTACCTAAATTTACCAAGTGTGTACTACAGATTATGGTCAACTGCATATAAAAATTAACCTAAAGCAGAAGGTAACATTTGAAACTGTGCAACTCCAAACTTCAGAAGTTTTTTTATTTCATTGAAAGTTCACTTTATACAAGAATAAAATAAAACTAGCAATTAAATACTGAATTACATATTTTGTAAAAAGTCGATTCTTACCTTTATATAATACTGTTGAATAGATCACTAGTAACTGTTACAGGTAGTTGCTTTAAAAACAACCACCTGCAAAATAATTCACTTGGATGCCGCAGCGGCAAACGTAGGCTGTTTGACTACGTGTAAACTTAATAAGTGATGATACATTGCCATAGTATGGTTGCTAAGAAAATGGGTTTCTGCGCATGACATACGTTCACCAGGTATTCAAGTTTGTAAATAAACGATTACCTGTACTTCACCTGTGTATACAAGGTTGCAGCATCAACGTTACTTACAAATTCGTGTATTCATGATTCGGAAGTGTAAGTTTGTTATAATGTATGTTGTATTTCATAATACCCGGCGAGACCCGGACTGGCTGTATTGGGGGTACGTGCCTGAAAGCACCATTTTGCTCTATTTTGGCACTTAAAAAGTAATTGAACGTAAGCAAGATCTTAATAAAAATAATTTTAACTTTATTAAACATAATTAATTTTATAATACTTAAACAAATTTTCATTACTTTTTTTATTATATCTAAATTATTCAAAAACTGGATTTAAATAGTATATTAAAGAACTAGTTTCATAAGGCCTTTTCTTAACGCACGAGTCTAAGTTTGAAAAACGAGACGCGAAGCGTCGAGTTTTTCAACGGACGAGTGCGACAAGTGGTCTTATGAAACGTGTTCTTTATACTAATTTTTCTATTGAGGAAGTTTAAGAGTATTTTAAATAAATTTATGTAGAAAATTTTACGTCAAATCGATTACTAGGGAGTTTTTATAAACACTTATGGCAGCACTGACAGGTGGCTGAAACTGACATTTCAAACTTTCAAATTCAAATCGAACTACCAACATCGTAAAAAAACAAACTAAAAACAGTACGATTATAGGCCTCCTTAACGTACTGTTTTTAAGCTAAAACAGTGCGCTTAGAACGGCTTTATAAAACCGAATTAGAAAAAACATTAGTAATAAACTACTAACTACAAGTGGTTAATTAGGAACATGAGAGTGAGAAATATTTTTAATTCAGGCAACAAAACCACAATTGATGAGGGAAAATGTCAATGAATAAGCCAAGCATACTTAAGGGAACAATTTATCTTTTTAATGCAATATCATGGCAATTATTGTAGTACATGTTTTATAATAAAAAGAAAGAACTGTCCTAATGAATTAATTGCAAGTTAAAGAAAAAAAAAGTAAAGTAGAGTTTTCTCCTTGATTTAACATTTTAACTTGCAAACAAGTAAAGGTAAAATAATGTTTGTAAACCTAGAAATTTAGAAAAAAAAATACAAAAGTTTTAAATATTATTAAGCACAGAAGCTGATTTTAGTTAACAGCTTTTCGGTCAGTTCTTCACTGGTCCTGGCTATTTCATCGATAATTTGATCTTTATCCAATTTATAAAACAGGTCTCTTTCTACTTTCATGAAAAGTAGATTGGACATAAGATCTTGGCTTATAGTAGACCTAAGTCGATTCTTAACTAGTTTAAGTTTAGAAAATACCCTTTCACAGGTGACTTGAGTACAAGGTATAGTTAGTACAAATTTGTAAGCTACATACAGTTGGTAAACAGTCTAGATCGGGAGAGTTCAGAAAGAACGGAAAAAGCGCAAGATAAACACTGAAAACATTGTTTCTTGACAGTGCAGTAAACATAAAGATTTTCTTCTTTTTCTTCAGATTCAGATCCTAAATCGTCATCTTCACGGTTTCCTCCTGCTTTGTTCAGCTTGTCTAGTTTTTTTCATCTTCCGTTTTTCAACTGTTATAAAACTGTTCTGCGAACTGTTTCAGCTCTATCAATAACCGACTTCTTTCTACTTTACAAAGTTTGGAAACACAGGAAAGGATTCTCGTAGGAAAACTATCAAGCTCTACAATGTCACTAAATTTCTTTGGATCTAACCAAGAACAATCTTGTAAAATTTCTTCGTTTAGGCATAATCTTTCTTCAATACTCGTCCTTGCACATCTAACATATCGAAAAAGACTTACTTATACTTTTGAGCAGTTGAGATTTCAGGAGCTTCGTCTATTGAATTTTCACCAGGCATTAATTTTTCCTTTGAAATTCTTGTTTTCTTGAAGTCCAACTCTATTGCCACATCAATCTCGTTATCTTATAATCCGCTATTAACTGTAATTGCGTAATTTTTAGCTTTCGAGTACAAGACATCGACGTGTTTGTCATTTCTTTTTTCACTAACTTGTTTAAGCAGAGTCTGTACCAACTTCCAAGCAATAGCATGAGGAAGAAGAATAATAACCTCTGAAGAGTTTTCTGCTGAACCGAAACTAGGGCTTTGTTCATTGTTTTGAGTTCAGCTAATTCTTCAATTTTATTCGCAAGAAGAAAATAGGTAAATATTAATTTTCAAATGATTGTAACTGTCCAATTCATTCTACCGTTTTTATTATCTTCTTCTTCTGTGTATTGGCAAATGGCCTGTTAATTACCCATAATTCGCAGGTTCTGTAAGCCCTCTTTGCACGTATACAGATCAGGAAACTAATATAATCCGTGGAACAGAGAAGAGAAATTCCTCCACTACATGGTTTACGATTGTTAAAGATTTTTGTATAACAACCGGGACCGAGGGCGTATAGTGTTTATACAACTGTTTAACATTAACTGTACACGCGATTGCGATATTATTACAAATTTAAAATCAACCCTAGTAAAGACAGAGCCTAATTTTTAACTTTTAAGTTTTTTTATTTTTTAATTTTTAGGGTGTCCCTTTGGGGGCCCCCTGGGCCGGGGGCCCTCGGCGATCGCCGACCAGCCGACCTGGCCAGTCCGGGCCTGTACTCGACGATAAATCCTGATTTTTGTGAGAATATAGTCACATAACACTCTATGATATTTATGGCGGTCTCTCTCAATCTATAAATTACGAAAATCATATTGAAGTACATTTATATAGACAAACAAATTTTGTACCTATCTCTATGGTACATAAGTACAAATTTAAAAATAAAAACAGGGTTATTTAATTTTAATATAAATACACTGGGTACGATCAAATTACAGTCATTATTTATTTGCTAGACTTAGTGTAAAAATACACAGCAGTGTATAAAATTGTTATTATATGAAATCATAATCGATTTTTTTATGCCAATTCCATCAGTGCGATCACTGTGCTCGCTTTGCATTCCCGAGTTTCGAAATATTTATGAATGTTTCCTGCTTTCCTTCCTTGAAATTCATATTAATTAATAAGGAAAAACAATATTATTAATACTGTGAAAAGGTTTGATTATCTTTTGAAAATGATATCTTATCTTACACTACACTATAAACAAATATATTAGTTATTTAGACTTACACAAAAAATCAATTTGGCATACAAATAATAATCTATTTGTAGAAAACCTTCACAAACAGATATTGCAGTTTTACACGACTATTGTCGATATAAAACACATAAATAAGTAATTTGTTAATAATGTCTTGCCTTACTTCGTTGAGATTAATATTAATAGTTTAAAAGAATCGTCACAATTAATCGCCTGTAGATCTTCGATACATATAGCTTTAAAAATATGTTTACGTAATCACAAAACCATTTCGACTATTAAAAAAATTGGACAGAGTAATGACCACAATATGAAGTTATTTGATTTACTAAGTTAAAAGAAAGATTAAACAATAGCTATTCATGAAAATTATTTTTGCTATATAAAATTATCAACAAGACAAAAACATGCAAAGTAATCTTTAGAACAATAAATATCACTTTGAGTATCTTATTCAATACGAAAGAATGTTCTAATGATTTACTAAAATCGAATATACAGGGTGTATCAGAAATAGGTAGGTACAAATATTAAATCTGATGGTAGATTACAATATATACAAACTAGAAAAAACATTTCTTTGGCAATGGGATCCTTAAGATATGAGAAAATAATAATTGAAAATTTAACCCAAAATTGTTTGAGTACCGCAGGATAATAACAAAAATTTGAGTTCAAAGACATGTTATGCAAAGGAGAGTAAGATAGAAGTGCAAAATAATTTCTTATCACCTACCACAAACCAATAGTATTAGGTAGGTCAGTAATTTCTATTCAGTCTGTTGTTGAAGCTGGCAAGTAGTGTTTCTACCAAAATGCAGTGGCGGCTTGTACTAAAGGGCACAAGGGCATGTGCCCACCCAACCACCAAGATAAACACAGAAAGAAATTCGCATGTAATTCAGTGCATTATTTTAATTTCATTATTTTAACGATGGTATCAAATTTTCCTTCCGCACCAAAGGCGCGGCTAACACGCTCAAAACTATGTTCCGGGGGAACGCTCTGATTTGTCCATGCTAGAGCAAACATTCGGTTGCCATTCGTTATCTTCGCTCTACGCGATAATACT
>JABXWE010024547.1:0-24535 GCA_014611495.1 Limonius californicus | reverse complement strand
TATATATATATATATATATATATATATATATCTAGTATATTCAAATTTGTGTTAATGAATAATTTTTTTTCCTCTTAGGAATAAAAAATTTTCAACCTTGGGAAGAAATTACCTACTTCTATCTTTTAGTTTGAGGGAAATACAGCTACCTTTCTGTTTCTGTATTAGAAAAACGGAATTTCCCGTACAACTAGATTTGAACTCCAAGATAATATAATTACAAGCTTTAGTGGGGCAGGACTTTTTTACAGCGCTGTACTTACTCCTTGGTTTGACAGTCAATAAAGGGCCATCCTTTCCCAAAGGGTTGCAAACTCTATATTTTACAGAGTTGTACTGTTATTTGTTTTACCGGTTTCTGTCACGCTGTCTTGGATTCTGAATTGTTCAGTTTCTTTTACTATCCCTGCCCACTATTTCCAATTTTTAGACTTTTTAGCGCCGAGTTCTCGCAGATGTTCTTCCCCATTTCCAGCCATTTGAATATTGGTCTTCCTTCCAGCTTTCTACCCCTCTGGCTCTCTGTATAAGGCTTTCTTTACACATCTAGTATCCTCCGTGCGTTGTAGATGCCCTGTCAAACTTATTCTTTTACTTCTGATTTCTCCCATAATACTTGATTCCTTAAACATTTCTCTCAATTCGCCTTTCTCCTTCACCGGCCCATAGATATTTCTGGGGTCTTTCTTTTCGCAGATTTCAAGCACTTTCTCTTCTTGTTTGTTAAACGCCATGTCTCTGCCGCCTAAATTACCAGCAATCTAATCACTGACTTACGCATTATACGCCTTCATTTTAAAGGTTATGGATACTGACTTCAATTTACAGATTCTGCAGCGCGTAGAAACACTTATTGCCTGATATTAATCTTGAGTTCACATCTTCCACAAATTCAGTTCTTTCTGTAATCACCTATCCTAAATACTTAAAAAACTATCCATCTCCTCTAAACACTGACTGTTAATAGCTAGTTCGGTGCTGTACTATGCTTCCATTGATCTCTTGTGGTTATCACGTATTTAGTTTTGGATACATTCACTCTTAGTACCTGCACGATTGCAGCCTCTTCAAAATATTTATAAATTTCTACTAAATACGTGTTAGTTCTACTGATCAGGTCATTATAATCTGCGTAAGGTAGTATCTGGCACTATCTGTTGAAAAGCCTACCCGCAGGATTGATTGGTAAGCTGCATATTACTTTTTCCATTGCCGATTTAAACATTGTCTTGGAGAAAACCTCTCCTGGGCGTAATCTTCTTCGTATCCTAAATTGTTATAAAAACAATCTTGTCCCTTACTTTAGCTCTAGTTTCTGGAAAGCACATATTGATTAGTTTAATAATATTAGAACTTGTAATTCATGCAACGCTTTGAATATTTCCTGTTTAATTACTGATCCTACGCCTGTTTGCAGTCAATAAGCAGGTGATATAAGTTTATATTACATTCGTAAAGTTTCTTCAGGGATCGGCTTGTTGTTATGAATAGTTGATCCAAAGTCGTCCTATTATTCTTAAAGGCGTACTTATATCACCTAGGGTTTCTTCCGCGTGTACCTACCTTTAGTTTCTTTTTTATTAGCTTACATAAAATATTATATTCGACAATAAGCAGTACTATGCCTATAATTTTCGCATTTCATATTATTTAATTATTTATGAATCAAACACACGATATCACCCTTCCATTCTTCCGACAATTTTTCTTATTCTTAAATGTTCATTATTAATTAACATAACGGCTTTTTAATTATCGTACCACTATATTTGCCGTCTTGTACCTTAAACTCTTCGTTGATGAGTCTATTCCAAGTGTCTGGTTCATTATCTCCTCATCAAAGCTGTCATCGCTCATAGGTATTTAGCAGCTTTCGAAAATATTTATTCCATCTGTTTAATATGCCCTCCATATAGATACAGATGTGAATAAATATACAAAAGATATTGTAGAATCATTGCAAGGTGCTACCACTCCAAAAATTAAAAAATCTGAATTCTTACGGAGATCTACCTTAATATATGAACTAAACCTAATAAATGAGAAGCACAAAACTTCAAAAATCTAATAGAGAACTAATGATCAAAGTGAAATACAACGACGAAATTGTTTGATTCGTAATGTCAAAAATGAACTAGAATGTGATAGGATAAGATCTTCTCAAACATACCTACATAGAAGAATTAGAAGATTATTTTTTATCCAAAGGATATTAAAACAGCCAAATCCATTAATCCGCATTAAAAGTAAATGACATCAAATACTCTCCTGATAAATAGAAAGCAAAATGTTTTGCCATCAACTGGCAGAAAACATTCACTAACCAATTAAATGATCGGAGGTTAGGAGAATCCCAACGAGCACAAGTAGCAGTAGACGATTATGTACAAGAAGCACCCATACAAATTAATCCAACACAACACAATCCAGCTAACTACAGACCAATAAGGCTCCTGTCGACACTTGCAAAGATCCTAGGTCATACAAAGCAAATTAACAGAACACCTGACAGCACATACATGATTCCACATTACCAATTTGGTTTTAAAGCCCAGCATTTTTACTAACCACAAATTACATAGCACAGTGGAAAAAATAGAACGTAGTTACGAAAAGAAAGCATACACTATCATTGCAATCTTACCTATATATAAGTAAATTTTTAGATACAGTTGGGATAATATGTACCACTTCTGTATACAATTCTGTAAATCAAACTACCTATTACTTAAAACAAGAACCTTCCTGGAATCACGCACTTTGAAAATACGTTTTGAATTAGAACTCTCTACAGCAAGACCCATAGAAGCAGGAGTGGCACAGTGACCGATATAAGGTCCAACTTTGTTCAATAGATACACATCTGACTTCCCAGCTATTAGAGATGATTCTTTAGCGATGTACGCAAATGACGCTGCGGCAATCTCTCAACATCCTGACATTAATATGGCGAAATATCTCAAAAGAAAATATAAAGATAATCAGGTCGTGGTACACAAGATGGTGTATTCAATTAAAATGCTAGTAAATGCGAAGTAAACATTTTCATAATCGGCCAAAAATTGTAATTAATAGATATGAAGTTGAATGGAAACTAAATATCAATCAATCAAATACTTAGGTAAACTAGTGTGGAAACTAAATATTAATAAAAACTAAATGAAGCTAATGAAACATATACAATCATATATTGTAAATCAAGACTCAAAATAATATGTGGGTGTTTAATATACTGATCAATAATATCATGTGGTGGCGTAATATGGGGAGGCTACATCAAAAACTCGGCACAGACAAGGTTGGTTTAAGGTTAAATTTCAACAAATCAAGATTAATGACGAATCTTTTGATAAGTAATAACATAAAGGTAGATGACATCGAAATCGCAGAAGTCTGTTCATACAATACAATACTTACGACATGAACTGAAAATCGGCAAAAACAATCAATCCTGTGAATTACAACAAACAATTATTGGCCTTGCATGGGCAACATTTGGGAAATTAAAATATGTTTTTAGAAGTAACATCCCTATGTGTTTAAAACGCAAAGTTTACGACCAATGTGTTGTGTATGTACTGGTTTTTTTTTTTTTTTTTGAATCGTGGAGTTGCCATAGCAACTCCACGATTCTCATCCCACCCCGCTTACCTCGGATCAGCGCGCGTAGCGCTATGCACGAGTCTAACATGCCCCACCCTTGAAAAACCCCCCCAACTATGCTACCGAGTCACTCCCGCTGCTCCCGAATTAATTAAAATTCGGGCCACAACGGGAGTCGAACTCGGGTCAACCGGTTGCGAAGCGGACTCTCGCCCACTGCGCCACCCGGTCGCCAATATGTACTGGTGTAAGGTGCAGAAACATTAATGTTAACAAACGCTGAGCTGATGAACTAATGGTGGCTCAAAGAGCCATCGAAAGAGCAATCCTTAGGGTGAAATTGAGCGACAGACTAACAAACGTTCATATCCGACAGAAAACAGGGGTTTATGATATACTAAAACGAATAACAACGGCGAAGTGGAAATGGGCAGGACATATAACTAGATCCAAGGATGGTAGGTGGACTAAGAAAATTTTAGAATGGAGACCACGTGAAGATAAAAGAAGTAGAGATAGACCACCAACCAGATGGTCGGACGATATAAAGCGGATTACAAATAACTGGATTAGATTAGCTCAAGACTGGACTAAATGGCAGCAATTAGGGGAGGCCTACGTTCAGCAGTAGACACAGAAAATGGCTGATTGATGATGATGATGATGACATCAAAAACTAATTTAAAGAAAGTGCAAACTTTTCAAGATATAGTTTGACGAATAAACACTAGTGCTCCGCGGTTTGCAAAAAACACCCAAACCCACGATGAACTGAATATTCCGACAATTCAAACATTTCTGAAATATTTGGCGAACAACTTCTAGAGCGAGCTGTCCCAGTGTCCTGGAACTACATTCTATACAAATGGTACCAAAACTATTCACAAAAGACTGCAACGCAAGCTACCTTAAGATGTGCTGCTATCTTCATCTTAAACTAGCGATACGAAAAGTAATGAATAATAGCTATAGATGTTTTAATACTATAAATATAATGTTTCGTTGCACAAATTTTAATTACTGAGGAGCTCTCGAATCGTCCTCTCTATGAATTATATTTCCGTTACATTATTCTTGTAATCAAGTTATGTATAACGTATGACACGCTGATCTAACCACAAACGTAAAAAAATAAGCCCTCCTTGTTAACTCGATCCATTAAGTCGTCGGTAAGCTGGTCTGTCACAGCTAACCATTTTTGGCGGTTCATTGCCTTTCTTTTAGGCCCTTCATAAATGTTACACTCCGCATCTTCCACGATTTTCTTGACATAATGGATACGCGGCCTTTATCGAGCATTTCTTCCTTCTATTTTCCCTTCTATTATGATCTTCATTAATCCATCTCGTCTAAATATATGCCCTATCAGCTGATCTCGCCTCTTCTTTTTGTGTTTCCACAGTCGCCTTTTTTTTCGGAAAACTGCGTCATTTGTTGTTCTATCTATCCAGCTAATTTTCATCAATCTTCTGTAGCACCATACATTTTAAAATTCTACGGAAAAGATTATCATAAGGCTTCCTTAACGAATTCCCATTATCGATATTTATGTATATATGGGAAAAGGTATATTTACAACTAATATTCATAAAAAATCCGACGAGTACATAAACATTTAAAGACAGCCATTGCTCTTTAAATCTTGTCAAAAGCTGCAAAATGACATTGCAAAAGGAACAACGAAAATTATCAAGCCATAAAGGAGTCGCTTCTAATAGCGAAAGTTATACGACTTATTAACCTACATAAAATTGAATTAATCGAATCTGTTATTTTTCCATGCTCCATGCCAGCAAATGCGAATTAGTCATCAAGAACAAGAACAAGTTAATCAAATATGCAAATTAGTTTCATTTAGCTAATATATTGTATCGTGTAGTCTTAATTACCGTTATATAGTTTTTGTAAGTTATAGGAACAAGTAATGTAAAATAAAAGATATCCGTAAAATTAATTTAAAATTCAAAAAAGAATGGAACATACATGCAAATGCTTATAAATTCGATGTGTGCCTATACATATATACCCGTAATTTCGTTGAGTCTTGTTGTTGCTCGTCATCGTCATTATAGTACAAACAATATATAATTATATATAATAATATTATTATATAACAATATATTAATAAGGAATAAACGCATTCCATTCTATCAAAATATTAAGTTTTAACTGACTGTAATAAACTATTCGTGCATAAACACTGCACCACCCTATTAAGGAAAACTGCATATAATCGCACAACATATAATTTTCAATTTAACCTTGGACTTTGACAAAAATCACTTTACCTTTTGTTTGCTTTAAAAGTTGTAGCAATCAATGTTCGTCGTTGTTTGAAAACAGCAGCGTAACCGTGAAGCAATATAAGTGAATTGTAAAGAAATTGTGTATGAACCAAGTGGTATGTTATCTGAGTAGGCTCTTCCTCGAAATTGGTCTGGAAACTATGTTATGTGCTCTGATATTTGCGATGATTATTTATTTATAGGTAAGTGCCCAAGTGGCCTGTTTGTAAACGCATTTCAGGGATATAATAATTATTCTATGAACTTGAAGAGGTCTTGATGCAACGGTCAAGAACAAACTACTTTACAATGTAGGCCAACAACGCCTTCCTGTATCAACCATGACCTTCCAAATGCACACGTCACAATTTGTATAATTGGACAAAAACCATTTACAAGACAACATAAATTAATTGGTTAAGGGAGAAACAGGGACACGTCTAGACGCTACGTGCAAAAATTAAAAGAAAACAAATCACCCACCACAGTAGTAATAGTTAATAAAAAATATCATTATGTTACATAAAATTTCTAGTGCATCAACTGAGTAATATATCTGTAAGACCTACAGAAATTAAGTGAAAAGGTGGGAAAACATAAATCTTAACTCAAGGTAAAACCTAGATATTAGATCAGGGTTTGAACTAATACTAGCTTACTGGAGCAAATAGTACATATACAGAAGACGAAGGATTCAACTAACTAAGGGACACCTTTTTGTTGCAATTTAACTTAACTTCTATAACATCCACTCCCTAATAGGCTATTAAGAGAAACGAATAATTCATGAATTTTCCTTCATAAACCCGTTAACTAAGAAAACATAAACAAAGAACTTTAGCTATACTTTCCTATTTTGTTAATAATTCGTTTTTACATTCAGTACTAGGATTGCCAAACTACGAACACTCTGAGAACGGGAGTAGTTTTTTCCAACGCGGGATGGGAACCCGGATACCTTTGGTAGCGTAGCTTTAAAACCATACTAACTGCTAGACTGATGCAGATTTCAAATAAATTTTCAAAAATAAGCAGTTACTTCATCGAATGGGAAATATTAGTATGTAAAATACGTCTCAGACATGTAACATTATTTTCTGATATCTGAAATTAATTTCACATATGTAGAAGTAAAGTTTTCATATCTAAAGGAAATGGTGTCAGATGTAGTCTGCAGAACGTGTTGCAGAAATGTTGAAAATTCCATAGTTAAAAATTTAATGGTGGAAACAGCGTAGCAGCACATTGCGATTGTCTAAAATTGTGTATTTCAGTATTTCAATAGCTACTACAGGAGAAATAAGGTCGGGTGAGAAACGTTGACTAAAAAATATGACAATAATCATATTAAATTGCTAAAGGATGTTTGTGTTGCATTGATATATGATCCTCTAATTTTTAAATATGTATTGCTTCTGCAACGAAAGAACAATCAACCTGATACACATAAGTGTATTTGTATTTTTAATTTGTAAAACTATTTCTGTGCTGAAATCAATAAATGCTCTTTATTTGCTATAACACACCCTATTTCCTAATTTTAAATATTAAAAAAATAAAGCCTCTACATATATAAATAACAAATAGTTTTGACGACGAAAAATCGTATACCCCATATTGTAAATACGTGTATTTATTCACTAATTAAAAATACCAAGAGCGAAACCCTCTCACTAATAAATAGCGAATTTTCCAATTTTGGAGACGAAAAAGAATGACCTCATACAATGTTCTGTTACGGGCCAAACGAGCTTTTTCGTCGGACCGCAGCAGGAAAGATGGTAGTGCCTTCGGCTTAACTCAGAGGAGTAGGGGTGGTTCACGAGAAACGCTTAAGGGAAGGAAATGTAACGTAGTTGTATACAGGGCAAATCAAAATTAGTGGGCGCCACCTTTCAAATCGCAGATGATTGCGGGCTCGCGTGGAAAGCCGAGAAGTTTACGAATATCGAACTCACCTTTATTGTGCCTCCTCCTGTATATAGTGCTTACAAACTTCCTGCACAATACATAGAAATAACAGATATGCGGAATTTTAAGATAAGATAACTCTATTGCCTGAAATTGGTGACACACATAATACAAAAAAAAAATAGAACCAGAACGGGAAGAACTGTAGTTGAACAAAAACGAGTTGGGACGTCCAAACAAAAGAGCTCACCGCCACTGGCTTACGATATTTACTTTACTAAACACACAGATCTGCGTAGTCAGTGATGTTCGAGTTTACAGAAATTAATTACATTTTACGATTAACAATGAATAGCAATTGGCGACTGAAGATCGCTTTCCGTTGCATCAAGAAAAGGGTTCACCGCTATAAACCAGTAAAATTAATCTCGGAACAAGTTTTCAGAGCAGCACAATGAACAATTTTTACGTTAGTTTTCTTCGGGTAGGGAGTAGAGAGAGAGGCACAATTTGGGGTGTTCCAATTTAAAATGCAAATATGGCAATTTAATTAAAATAATATTATTTGCTGTTCAGCGTTTCCGTAAAACCTTACAAATGCTTCAGTAAGCTATGAACATATCTAAATAAAACCAATTTAGAAAATGTGCACGGATGTGCTATAAAACTGGTAAAAGAACTTTTTAAATATAAAAATATCAGTCTTGTAGAACGCTATTGCTTTTGCGATATGATATATTAATTTTTGATATCAGTAATTCATTCCGAATATATGACATATAATTTACATATGAAAAATCTATTTCCCATATTTTGAAATAGATCACTATTGTGTAAACGTTTTAATTAAAATATTGATCAACATAATTTCGCTACAACATATTGAGTTTAAATTTTCCAAACAAAACACAGGGAATTAACCATAAAATGCCCAACCAACAATTACATAAGCAAAGGTATACACTGTTTTTGTTATTAATTTTCATGTTTTTCAGTTATCAGAGTTCAACGACAGCAGACAATACCCCACTTTAGTAAAACAGAAGATAAGCGTATGCATATTTAAAGTATTCCGCTTCCTTAAAAACAGAATATTTTATTAATGTCTGCAGTAGCCTAAAAGGGCACGCATTGTCGATCAATTGTTTTGACGGAAAAATGCTTTTAAAGTAAGTGTATATGTAAAATATGAAAGTTTCTGAACACATGGTATAGTGAGTGCGTGAAAAGTATAGAATCACTAATTTTCTGGGTTAATATTAGTTAAAAGAAAATGTTCTACATCCACTTCTTTTCTGAAAATTTTAAACCGTTCGTATGAATTTGTATTTTAAATAACTTGTATTATGACATAACTCTAACAAGTTTAATGAAAAATGAGTATTATAGGTATTTTTTTTAAATTAACAATAGCGATAGAAAATTGGGAGCTTCTTATTTTTATCTGGAATAGAAACACTCCTATTTTTTTATTATAATGTAATATAATATAATAATGCAGTAACATACCAGGACAGATATCAGTTTGAAGTGCAACGATGCCAGCTTCTCAATTTTCAAGCGAACGCCCTGTATACGATTGCTTATATTAATTTTATTTAAGTGTACCATCACAAAATCTTTAAGAAGTCGAGCTAAACACTCAAATTCCTACTCCTAGACTATGTAGACCTACACCCTCCGTCCCAAAATAATATGAATGGCTCGTGTAAGTCTTTTTAAATTTGTATTCTATAAGTCCTGTATACAGGGTGTTCCTAAATATCATGTACATACGGAAGGAGGTAATTCTTTGGCTTATTTCATGACTAAAAGTTCATATAAACATAGGTCCGCAAACGCTTCGTTACTGATCTATGGGGTGTTGAAATTTCAAGATTTTTTTAGTTTTTTCTTTATAGCTCCTGCAGTTTTTAAAATATTTAGCTCAAATTTGTAATACAGGTTACGCTGCAGGGCTTACATCATTGGGCGTGCCAAATGGTTGTGAGAATCTACAGGGCGATACTTTTTCAGGGGTCATGCCCCCTTTTCTCCCCCTGAACTTTTTTGTGGTGCACCGCTGGTAAATTCTAAAATACAAAATCAGTTTCCTGTTTTGTTTAGAATCTTTTTGTTCTCCTGTAGTTTTTTCGTACCTGCGACGGTTTTTGAGAAAAAAAATAAAAAACGATTTACTGTAATTCGCTAGACGAAATTAAAATTTTTAAAATGGTCTAGTAGGCTCTGGCTTTATTTGGATAATCTCGTTTCCATCAATTTTGACAGTTTAGTCGGCACTACCTGTTAAAAATTAAAGCTGGAATGACCCGGCTTTTGAAGCAATGATTTATTACAATACAAAAAACCAAAACAATAACCATAACAAGGAAACTACGTTACAACAATTGTTGAAAGTGACCTCCTCCAATCCTTATACATTAAAATTAATGGAAACATGAGAGTATCCAAATAAAGCCAGAGCCTACTAGACCATTTTAAAAATTTTAATTTCGTCTAGCGAATTACAGTAAACCGTTTTTTATTTTTTTTCTCAAAAACCGTCGCAGGTACGAAAAAACTACAGGAGAACAAACAGATTCTAAACAAAACAGGAAACCGATTTTGTATTTTAGAATTTACCAGCGGTGCACCACAAAAAAGTTCAGGGGGAGAAAAGGGGGCATGACCCCTGAAAAAGTATCGCCCTGTAGATTCTCACAACCATTTGGCCACGCCCAATGATGTAAGCCCTGCAGCGTAACCTGTATTACAAATTTGAGCTAAATATTTTAAAAACTGCAGGAGCTATAAAGAAAAAACTAAAAAAATCTTGAAATTTCAACACCCCGTAGATCAGTAACGAAGCGTTTGCGGACCTATGTTTATATGAACTTTTAGTCATGAAATAAGCCAAAGAATTACCTCCTTCCGTATGTACATGATATTTAGGAACACCCTGTATATCGCATAAACCAAATAAAAATTATATTATCTATTAAACGAGGGGAGTTTTTTATGTTATCTACCTAACTATGGAAACAGAATGCTATCGCGATAATTTTATTATGCCAAACCTCTGTGACATTTTAGAGTGTATCCTCCAAGTTTGATACAACTCGCTTAAGATTTGTCATTTCTGTATAGAGTTAAAGGTGCAAGAATGAGTGATCTAAAACTTGAACACAGAAACGTCATAAACTTTCTAAGGCAATAATCCAAACAATATCCATGAGAGAATGGTGGCTGTGTATGAGAAAAATGGTCCGTCCTATTTTCAAGTAAAATTTTGGTGTAAGAAATTCAAATGGGACAGGGACTCCATAGAAGATGACCAACGTGCGGAAGACCTCTTGAAGCACGAGCACAGGAGGCCATAAAGATGGTTCACGATTTGATGTTGACTAATCACCGAGTGACAGTATCAGTTATTGCGAGAGAAGCAAGTATATCAGAAACTTTGCTTTTTAAAATTCTTCATGAAGATTTGGGAAAGAGCAAGTTGTCAGCACAAGGGATTCCCAGGCTGCCCACTTTTGAACAAAAATTGTGTAGGCGACAAATTTTCGAAGATAATTTGACGGCTTCGTCCAAGGATGAGGACTTCTTCTTTAAAATTATAACTGGGGATGAGACCTGGGTACACCAGTGGGACCCACCGATGAAACAAGAGTCCAGCAATTGCTCTACACTATCCAAGAAGGCTAAGACGCTATTCTCAGCGGAAAAAGTGATTGCCACAGTTTTCTGGGATGCTGAAGGGATTTTATGGGTTGAGTATATGCCAAAAGGGTCTACAACAGCAGGAAATGTCTACAAAGAAACAATAATCAATTTGAAAGTATCTATACGCGAGAAAGGACCTCACAATTTTGCCCAGAAAACTCTGTTTCTGCACAACTGCAGGGTGCATAAAACACGCTTTGAGGAATTACAACATCCACCGTATAGTCCCGACCTCGCCCCCTGTGACTGTTATCTCTTTCCAAAACTCAAAAAACACTTGAGAGGGCGTCGCTTTTTGTCGAATGAGGACTTGAAAAACTCTGTGCAGTCGTATTTTGAATTATCAAAAGAATTATTATTATTATTATTATTAGAAAAACATTGGAATAAGTGTGTAAGCGTTAACGGTTCTTACGTTGAAAAATAACATTTTGTTTGTTCTCTAACTTGTTTCTTTCATACTGAGGTAGATAACATAAAAAACTCCCCTCGTATATTCAAATAAGTAATAATGTATATCGATTAAGCCTCTTAATAGGTTTTTAGATGTATTTTCATTATATAACATGCAAATTGCTTCTGCGTTAAGTTAGAAAAATGAAAAAACATTCTTGTTGTCCCCGATATGAGTTTAATGTATGATCCATCCGATAGAAAAATAAAAATTGAGTTTCTTGTACTCCTTACGCATGTTTAATATTATAAGTGGTAATAGTATCTGAAACAATCAAATTGATTAATACCTATTAGAGCCCCTTTTATTAGAAATATGTAGCACATAAACGTAAATGTTACGTCACCATTGTGAAAATCCTTCTACGCACTGTTGTTGATCTAAACAAATTACCCAGCAACCTTTGTAAATTAAAAACGCCGCTGTCGTCTCTCGCCAGACAGGTCATGGAAAGTTGCAAAATTTCTAGAAGTTATCCCACACATGCAAAATAGTAAATAATCTAGGTCATTTTGCTAATATATTTATCCGATACGACCAACAAGTTCAGGTTAAGGTTTCTGCTTGTAATTTATAAAGCAATCTTTAGAAATGTGGTCAAGAAAATTTTAATATTAATTTTTATGAACATCTTGCTACTGTCAGTTTTGTAAAATATTAAAACCAATTCCAATTTTTTCCTACAACGTATGCTACTATAGAGCAACATCAAGTAGCCACTTGAAATTTTGGAATATTTCAATCTATAGGATGTCCCGTATCGATAAGCGACTAGTAGCGGTCTTCCCTAGTGCCCCCTGAATGCAAATATGTTAAAATTTTAAAGATCTGCAGTTTTCTTCTACAAAATACGAAAAAAAAATCGAAACTTGGCAACATTGGAATTGAACCACAGAGTGATATAAAAAAATTTTTCGGACACATGTTTTCGCACTAACGTCATACATGTTATTTATAACAATGAACAGAACAACCAACAATAACAAAATTCAATAGAATTGTTTGTGGTCGCTGCTTCTTGGTTGATGCGGCTTTCCAGCTCCTTGGATGTCATTTACAGGGGTTTAATACACCAAATGCTTCAAAACGCCGAATCTAGGGGGCGTGAACTCTGGAGATCTTGGAAGCCAAAGCACACGATCGCTCCGTCCTATCCACCTTCCAGGAGAGTGTTGATTTAATAATATCTGGGCATTCATAAAAAATGTGCTGCAGCACCATCCTGTTGCCACCACATCACGCCTTATTACCAGTGGCACATTTTCCAAAAGAACTGGTACTATCTCGTTTAGAAAACGTAAATAATTTTGGGCATTTGGCCTGTTTTAAATGATAACAGGACCAATTAGGAAAACATATACAATTCCTGCCTAAACATTAATACTGAACTGAACTTGATGATTTCGATTATGAGTGACGACAGGATTTTCGAGAGCTCAATTGTGGTTGTTGCGTAAATAGTACACACCGTCGCAGGTGAATGTAGCTTCGTTCGTCTACAAAATTCTGTTTGTGAAATTATGGTCCAAAGGGCGCTGCTACAGAAGCCACTTACAAAATTGAACTCGTAGTGGATAATTAGCTGGCAACAAATGCTTAACGTTAATTTTTTTATTAGGATACAAATTATTACCCTGAGGAATACGGTGAACCGTAGACTTATGCAATTCCAAGGCTCTGGCAATACCTCGAATACTTGCCCTTAGCTATGCCTCAATTATCTCTAAGACGTATTCCACAACATTTGGCATTCTTTGTCGACCATCTCCTAAGCCTGGATTATGGCCAACATTGTCAATTTCGCGTAACCTTTGATTAACATGTCTGACGGTTTGAGTAACAGGATGCTTCAGTTCTGATAGCGTTCCCCGTAAACTTTTGCAGCCGCATTAAAATGACCACGGCGCTCACCAGCTATCCAAATCATATCAAGATATTCATCAAACGTAAATTCCATATTTTAATCACACAGTATGACGTAATAGGAATGCAAATCGGAATTAAAATAAATCGACTGAAATGTGAACTATGTGAAATTGACACATACAAGTATGATTTTTCAATTTTGGAATATCCATATTACCACATGTAAATTACTGAATGTAACAATAGTTCCAGACAAAATATTATCAATACCATAAACTATTACTCTCTCTATTAGCCCCTACATCATCCAATTTTAGACATAGGCCTCTCTCAGGTTCCTCTATATGTCTTGTGCCTGTCTTTTCCAGTGTAAGTCTCCTACTCTTTTTAAGTCATCGCCCCATTTCATCTGTGGTCGACCTCTTGATCTCTTTCCCAACCATGGTTTCCATTGTTATATTTCTGTGTTCCATCTTTGTTGTGGTTATCCGGTACTGCATCCCGCGAAGTCCCATTTTAGTCTCGCTAGTATTTCCCTTGCATCCTTTACTTTTCTTATTCCTCTGATCCAGATATCTGTTTTCTTATCTGATAATTTTACACCTACCATTATGCTTTCCATGGATCTTTGTGTTTCTGCTATCTTATCCATGTTTGCTCTGGTCAGTGTCCAAGTTTCTGAACCATACGTCAGAATCGGAATAACGCATTGGTCGAATACTCTGGTTCTGAGGTACTTCTCTGTTTCTCTATATGGTAGTACTCTTTTTAATTACCAAAAGCCTGTCCAGGCTAGCCTAGCTCTTCTTCCGATTTCGGCCTTTTGATTTTCCTTATTAATTATGAGTACTTGTCCAAGATAGGTATATTCATTTACTGTCTCTAAATTGGTATTGTTGAGACTTATTTTTCTTGTGTCGTTTATGTTGGTCATTATGTTGATTTTAGACTTATTGATTTTAAGGCCTATTTTTTCTGAACTCTCCGACAGCTGTGTTACATGTCCTGCAGTTCTTCGCAGTCTGTTGTGATAAGTACGATGTCATCTACATATCTAAGATGGTTTAACTTTTTTCCATTTATATTTACTCCTTTATGTGACCAGTTTAGTTTTCTGAACATATCCTCCATTGCTAGTGTGAAATGCTTTGGGTAGATGACATCACTTTGTCGGATGCCTTTCTTTAATGGTATAGGTATCGTAATCGATGAAGGCAAGGTGTAGGTTCAGATGGTATTCATTTGCCTTCTCGATTAGTGTTCTCATCGTTAGTAGGTGATCGGATGTGCTAAAGCCTTTTCGAAACCCTGCTTGCTCTATAGCCTGGTAATCATCCATTTTGGGGGTTAGTCGGTTTGTTATTATCCTCATGAATAGTTTATAAATCTGTGATATCAAGAAGATGGGTCGATGGTTTTGTATTTTCTCTCTGTTTCCTTTTTTGTTGAGTAGCATGGGCATGCTCTCCTCCATACGTCGGGAATTTCACCTTTATGTTAGCAAGGGTTAAGCAGCTCTTTCAATATTCTATTATGTCCTTCCCTTCCTTTAACATTTTGGCCAGTATTCCGTCTGACCCGGAGGCTTTATTGGTCTTTCTTTGTGTTAAGGCTGCTTCAATCTTGTGTTTTTCGATATTTGGTAGTTCTTCCGAGTTTACGTTTGTTATCTTTTATTGTATATTTTCCCTAGTGTCGTCATCGGGTTTTATTTTTGTGTCATATATGTAGATGTAGAATACTTCTATTGTTTCTGTTATTTCATCTATGTTTCTTTGTTCGTTTCCATTTTGGTCTTTTCTGGCAACTATATTTGGTCTACCTAACGATGGTTTTAGGCATTTTAATCCACAATTTTGTTCTATTATTTTCTCTAAAATTTAAATAGATTGCCTCGTGTTAAGATCATGTTTTTCCTGCATTCGAATAAATATTATTCAAACTATCATTGAGTTGAATACGCTTTCCTTATGACAGTAACCTGTCAAGCATATTAAGCATCGTTGATTCATAAAATCGGCAAGAAATGTTTAAGTACCGCAGTATAGACGCAGTACGTTGTGATATGTATTTTGGATCGCATATTTTTAGCATAGTAGGCTCGTACGCCCTCGCGAATCGCCCTGTATATACTATAAGCAATGCCTTTTGAAAGTAATGGTTGTATTGCGTACCTAACTGTAGTCAAATTGCTAAGTTTTCGCGTTTCAATAACAATAACTGAATAACATACAATTATTCTAGAAGGTCATCTTTGTGCCAATTTTGTTAACCCGTTATTAGTATTTAAACGCAGTTTTAGAAATTATTTCGTGAGTTTTGTTTTAGTATAAACATGCAAAGCCACTTATGTGTATATAGAACTACTGCAAATTGGAAATTAAAAACTCTTAGACCGAGTGCTATCACGCGAAGTCTATTTATTTGTGTATTCATTCCTTAGCATTTTTTCCTGACTCAACCTTTTAATTCATCCAAACCGCGTCCTAATAGCAGACCTGAACGTTTCCATTACATTACATTACATTCTGTTGTTATATTTAATAGGTTCCCAAGGCCATAGTAACTCATTTTGATGTTAGATTTTATACGTTATCTTAAAAATTACAGAGTTATGAGACTAAAACTCTTTCTCATAGTAGGTCATACCTGAAGCTAAACAAGATTTTAAACATACTAGATTGCGATAATTAATTATTTGTTCATTTAATCTAATTTAATTGAATCTATCTCTTACCGTTTACGAGATCTCTTAGCAGTGCATTCTTTTTGTAGACACACTGATATAGGACCAATATAGCTTTCGATTACAATAAGAAAATTCGTTTCACATTGTATTTTTGGATTATTGTAACGTTTGCATAACCAACTTCAGTAAAAGAATCATCGCTACAACGAGATCATCAACAAAAAATATACATTTACATGATCAGAAAATAGTTACGCGTATTTACTTGCATTCCAAAACTGTACATGTAATCGTTAATAAAATTATGACATTTAAACCATGAAATATACCTCCAAATATTAGGAACCTCTAGAATTAGGAGAGGTAGCAGTGATTTGTAACAACCTGAGGGTTTACAGCAGTGGTTCCCAACGGAATCGGCACCGCCCACCGGTGGGTGTTGAAGAGATCTAAGGGGGCACTTTTTGGTCTTTTGGTCCAAGGCAAAAATAGGGGGCATTAAGGACCAACCGCCACTCCCTGGGCAATATTCGCAAGTATGCGCTGAAAAGTTTGATTAATACTAAAAATCACCAAACGCTTGTTTTAACAAATAGTTCTAAATGTCTTTTAAGCAATATCAATCCGTATTAGCAGGTATTGGTACATTATAGTTATTATTATTATATTTATAGTTCGTAATACCTTTTTGACTAGTACATAAACGAGTTGCAGCATGCGCAGTGCACCACACGGAGCACCACAGTGTATGTGTATGTCCCGGCTCGATCAACGAAGCTTATATTTACAAGTTTGGAAAATGGCTACCAAGAATTTTGGCTTTAAAGGCAAATTCCAGTATTATATCCGGCTTTATGGGTTGCATCAAAGAGGTTTTCCATTTCATTCCCATCATCATATTTAGCCGAAAGAGAATTTAGCGTAGTCGGCAATTTACTAACAAAGAAAAGAAACAGCTTGTCAATAGTGAAACGCGGCGATTTAAGATTGCTGATGACATTTATACCACCAAACGTCGAAAAATTAGTGAATTACGCCAAGCTCAGCCCTCTCACTAGTAATATTATATTAATTTTTTTAGTAATATGTACTTGTTAATCAAACTTTGCATAATACACCAATATTATAAATATCCTTTAATAAAGTAATTTTAAAAATCTGTCCTTGTTTTTCCCATAAAAGGTTGGGAACTATGGTTTACACAAATCTTACTTTTTATGTCTCATTCTAGAAATTATGACACAACTAGCATGCCCTTTAAATGCAGTCCTACAAAGCGCAAATGTTTATTAAGGGGCACCTAAGGAGATCTGGTAATCAAAAAGTATATGTAACTTCTTACATTAGCAAACAATTACATTCCTTTCCGCTATCCCTTCCTGAACTTAGGGTCGTCTACATGAGCTGTATATAATTTAAAAAACAATGCGTATGCTATGCTACAAGTTTTGTTACAGAGTCTTGGCATTATTCTGATTGTAAGAAAGTGCCATAAATCTTGAAATTGTGGTTGTACATGATATTATTAGCAACAGTTTGTAATAACGTGAAATTTTTGTATTAAATGAAGTCCACATATAGCATGAACGTAGGTACGGTAACAGTAGAAAAAACTATGTTAGTTGATTTTGGGACAATTTAGTAGCCCGATAATGTTACTATTTTTTTGAAAAATTATATTTAATGTTAATTTTCGCACTGTATTAAGGAGTATTATTATAAAATCGGCCTCATACGATTTCATACATAAAAAGTGAAAATTTGGATTTCCCATTAAAAAACCAATTTAGAAGATTCAAATACACTACAATATGCAGGATTTTGTGTAAAAAGAAAAAATGAACAGATTCAATTTGAGAAATGGCAAAACGAAGATACATCAAGAAATTGAAACGACACAAGAATCCATAGGGTGTTTCAACAAAAAAAAATGAATGCACATACTCACAAGAATAGAAAACACTGGAAAATACGTTTAATCTATAAAACAATATAATCTTTTCAAAACGTATCTTACATCTCCACAATGCTTACTTATAATTTCTTCTAAAGAAATTCCCAAACGTGGGGCGTAGCCTACATGTTGAGCTAGTGTGTATTTAATCACATTACTTGATGGTAGTGTTGTGATAAGTTTTATATTAAATTTACATAACACAGTTTCTTAAAAATAAATGTGAAAGTACATATTAAACATTAATTGCTTCCCCAGGCGTATAAATAACCCAACCTGAATAAAACTCAGACCCCAAAGTAGATAAACATAGTATTATAATTTAATCTGTAAGGATTTATAAACATTATAGTTTTCTTTTGTTTAATATCTGTACAGGTTTCGTTCCATTATCTTTTTAGGTAACTCTAAAATAGTAACTAGGTACTGATTCATTGTACTGTGTATTCAATTATTAATTAGGTTGTTTTGATATCAGCCAGATAGCAACATACCTTAAAATATTATACAATTATTTGTACATCCTGTTTCACTGGAAATGACGTTGACAAGTGATTAAGTCTAATGTCTACGTTTCATTCAAAGTGAATGCAAACTCTAGAAAGGTATCTTCTGCTACTTATGTTTATTTTTACATAAAATGTTTCATACAAAAGCTGTTGTTGAAAGTGTTTTCACTATACTGTTGGTCAACTGTTTTTAAAGTCTAACATAAGATCTTAAAAACAGTTTACAGTTATCCGTTGTCTGAACAAAAGTTTAAAAATATATTTCACAACATTATGAGATTACGACATAATTGAATATAATTATAATTTCATATTCGAGGTGTCTGGATATTTCTCAAATTGTTTAAAAATTAATTAATGTCAAGTTTTGTATGTGTATAAGCGTAAATGTAAAATAATTGAAACTACCGACTGGTCAGTGGTTATTCCCATGGTACATACTAAACTAAGTCATTCATATTTACTTATTGGTACCAAAACAATCCATAGAAAACCTACCCATATGTTTTACATAATATCACTTATTCCATGTATAAAGTTCGATACCAAATCAGTATACACTGTTGTTCAATAGATAACCGGAACTGTTTCAAAAATAACTTGGTGGAATTTTCTCAAAGCTATTCTATGTATAATATGTGTATCTGGATGAATAGAAGAAATGGTGTACCAGAAAATTAAACATAGTGTAGGTTTCTACTATAAAAAATCGTGATGCCACTACTCAAAAACACGTAAAATGAGAAAAGTAAACAACAAGTAGGAGAGAATATGAAATTTTCTTTAAAACCTTATAACGGGGTCTTCGCCACTGTTCACGGCTTTCCGGTTTTTAATCGCTATAGCATCCATTTTAAGGCATCGTCATTTTGTAGTTCACAGATATTCATTGTTTCTCTAATTCCATTATCTAAGGATCTTCCTGGTCTGCCTCTGTTGCGTTTCGCCGGAGGTGTTCAATGAAAGATTCGTTTCGGTCATCTCCGAGCGTCCACCCTTAACAGATGTCCGAACCTTTTAAGTCCTCTTCTATCGATCCTATCTGTAATTTTCTCTTGAGCTTTCATTCTGTTTCGGATTTTCTCATTTTAATTATGCGCAGTAAAATTATTAAAGACCGGAAGCGTAAAAATGAAATTGTCAGTAGAATACAGCTGGCAAACAAAAACTTTCTTTACAAAGATGATACTTCCGACTTCAACATATATATCGCTAGAAAGAAGCAAACCATTTGTGGAAACATATGTGTGGAGTATTACTCTATACAGATGTGAAACATGGACTATGTCAATGGCCGAAAGGAAAAAATGGAAACTTTTGAAATGTGGTGTTGGGGGAGGATGATGAAGGTGAGATGGATGGCTAGAGTATCTAATGAAAAGATCATGAAAACAGCACAAGAAGAAAAAAGTCTATGGAAAAGTATAAAGAAGAGTCGCGATCGATCGATAGCCCATATTCCGCGACACGAGGGACTGATGAACACAATAATTGAAAGAATAATAGAGAGACGTAATTGTAGGGGAAACCCGAAATTACACTATATGGCACAAATATTCAATGACGCGGGATGCCATAGCTGCATGGAGCTCGAATGACTAGCCATGAGAAGAATGAATGGAACGCGGCTACAAACCAGTTGAAAACCACGAGCCATAATTTGTACTAATCGTGAGAGTATGAGACTTCTTTGATGCGGTCCATGTACACTACCTGCTACACTCATTTTTGATGGTCCATGTCTCACGGCTGTAACATAGAATCGAATCTACCACTGGTTTTCCAATGTATTTCTATACTTTATTTGATATATTATGTCGATTCCATCATGTGGAGTTTAAAATTCCTATCATTTTCCGGCTACTTTCAATCCTGAACTTTATTTCTTCATGACCTATATCGTTTTTAGTAATTGTCCTTAGGTATTGGAATTTTTGTACCTGTTTCAGTTTGGAATTGCCAGAAATAAATTTTTGAAATTGAGCATTTGTGTTTACTGCCACATACACCGTTATAGATAAATTCATAGTTAAGTCCCATTCTTCATACTGTTCATAGAGCTTTTAACCATATATTTTTAAGTCGTAAGAGCCTTGTGCGAATACGACGACTGTTTGCAGAATTTAGTGTGAATAGGTGGAAATCATTCATTCATTCATTCATACATGTACTTCCATACCACCCACTTTCTTCTTCCATCTTCTACGGCTCCTACCAAATACTATATTAATAAAACAAACTTTAGTAGGCAAACATGTTATCCAATATTTTCTTTTTAAGATGGCGCTGTACAATTTTTGGCTTCTTTATAACAAGATGATTGTTATATTATATACCATTGATCATTTTCTTGGGCAATTCTGTTAAGCTATTTACAATTATTCTATGCTTTTGCTATAATACTGTAGAAAGAGGAAGCAGATGCTTTTCTGAAACTTCAATAACTCTTCTTTGGTAGAATTAGCTTCTCCTTCTTCTTCTGCTTTTAATAGGTTTGTTTATTCCAGTTGATTAGCCTCTATGAGTTCAATGGTGACAGTTCTTGAGATGCGGACGTCCAATATTCTCTCCATCTCTTCCTACTATCCGTTTTGTATTGGGATTTTAGGCGTTTGCACATTTCGCTAGACGTTATTCACCCATTCTGTCACCACTGTCGACATTTTAGTATCACCCACCTGACGATGTCTAGTGTTTCTCGCATTTGTTTAATTCTCTCTTTGTCTCGAATAGTTCGTAGTGTTATCATCTCCGTCGATCTCATGATTTGCTTAGATCGTCCTGTTTCTGCACGTGTCTCCGCCGCATAGGTCTTTATCGATAGAATTAGCATTTAAATAAAACCCTTTTGTTAGCAACTTACATTTTCATCTGTAGAGCGTATTCAAAGAAAAACAACGCTGTTAAGTTTATGAAAACAAAATGATTTCAGTTGCGGGATACAAACCCTTCCAGAAGTTTAGTGTCGTTTGTAAACAGAAACGTTAACCACTGCTAAAAATATTTCAAGGAAACCAACTATTCAATTACGGTATAAAATCCCTTCTAGTGTAACTTGTAAACAAAAACATTAACCACTGGGCTGCCCTATAATAGTGTGGTTGCTCCAAATACCAACTAGTATTGCAACTGTGCTACGTTAAAATGTGTTTCTGCCTTAGCGCTGAGGAGAAGCACGTGACAGAGAAGCGGCCGATGCTCAGCAGTGGGGCGAAACGAATGATTGCAGCAGCTCATCATAAACTATTTTTAAGAGTTCGTATGTATGCAATTGCTATACATTTACCTCCGTTTCATGCACAACTTTCTTGAATTTCGCTTTCTAGCTTGTGGAACAGGAAATTAAATTATTTATTAAGTGCAGGTATATACTTTCTCTTAGAGTATATTCACAACCAGCATCGTGTAATAATGTAATCATGTAGAAATAAACTTTACATGCCATTCGTCCAAGAAACGAAATATGTTAAAACACAAACAAGCGTTGTTATCCAAGATCAATGCATTCCAACTTTCATTGGCACACCCCGTACGTATAATTTTAGCTTAACGGCCCACGTACAAAAACTCATGTGATATACCTAACCTCTATCAACGAGCATTAGTTTAAAATCCACTGTATGGTGAAAGCTAAAACCAGTTGAATAGTAAGAAAGATAGTGTCAGATAGGTAAGATATGCTTGTTAGTATTTTACAACATATTTAGCGTACTTCATTGATTAAAACTTCAACTAGCTCATAATTCCCTGACCTTGAACAGTCTAGAATGGAATTAATTTTTTACAATTTATTCCTCAATTAATTTTTAAATAACTTTTAACAGTTTAAAATTAAATAACATTTATTTATAGCGTTTGACCTCAGATATCCAACATTTCTTATAATTGTTTTAACTTGTTTAAATTATTTTTAATAATTTTGTTTTTAACAATCAGTTGCACATAATGTATTACACCACATTAACTAATCGAAATAATATGACCTTTACTCAGAATTTTAGAGATAGATTATTTACATTGGATATTACCTAATATGTACCCAAATCGCTTATCGACGATATTCGCATATATTTCAATTGCTCAATTGTATAGCGTTCGCTGAAATGACGAGCATGATTTGCAAAACTTTAAATAACTCGAATCTGATATCCATAACAAGTTTTCTTGATTTAGTGCTAAGGCTAACTCAGTCTCTCATAGATATCCGGAAGATGAGCCCAGCAACTAACCGGATAAAATATTACAAAACCATTACGATTTACGAGGACCATCAAGTCTGGGGGACGAATAGGAATTAACGTGTCGATAGAGTTCAACCGAAACAAAAGTTTAATACTCCCTTGAGACAGATCAGTTCTGAAAGAAATCTTGCGCAATGCATGTGGCAGTGAAAAATGATGGTGAAAATCAGGGGTAAGAAATTTCGGTTTGGTTTTAGGATTTTTTAATTGATCTCAATTTCCAGTGCGGATAACGATGGTGAATTATGCGATCGCCTGGTTGACACTGAACCACTGCAAAATACCTGCGAAATCGAAAACCAGGTCGCTAATCCCAAATACAAAGGAAGCCGAGGATTAATTGCTCAAGTAAGTGAGAGTTTTTGAATATGATTAATTATTTTTATTGCCCCCGGAATTGAGTAGACTGAATATGCTAGTGTAATTATACCGGTTGCTAGGTAATTAAAATACCAATTGAAAATGAATATTAACGCGGAAGCTAAATGGGAACTTTATTTGGCCATACTGTATACATATTTAAATATAATTAAGATCTATTAAAGACATTTAGAATAATGAATTGGTAACACCTATAATTTCAACTAGATATAACCTGCGAAAATGTTCGTTTGTGTAATATCATCCACAAAAATGATTTACATAGTTCAACCTTGCTTTAAACTCACTGTATATATTAAAATATATGAATTATGATTTAGAGACTATAGCGAAATGTAAAAATATAAACCAAATTTTCATTTGGATTTAAGTAAAGTAACAATTCGTTGGTGACATGGCAATTAACATATCATATCAAGTGATTATTGAATTTTATTTACCATGGCAAAAATTTAATTTTACCATACTTTATGTATAGCGATTGCAATATGTTGTGGAAACTGGGCTAATAAGTGGAACACGTGCAGATATTCGTTTGAATATCACTTTCTTCAAAGTTGCTATATAAAATATAATATAAAAATACAATTATCTGAATTTTACTGTAGTCATGCTGTATATATTTTGAAAAATGTAATCGTTGTATAGAAATTTTGATCAAAATGGAAAAATTAAATGTATAGCTTCCTCTGAATATAACTAACGTAAATCCAATAACATATTAAATGGTTGAATTTCCTTGGACATACTGTATATGTTATGATAACTTAATTCCGGATTTACATAGATTGACGAAATTTGGAAAAATTGATATAACACATGTGTATTTTCGTTTGAATATAACTAAGGTGAAAATTCCTTGAAAAAGCTAATTACACTAGCGTAGCAAAAGACTTTACTTTGGCCATTCTGTATATATATATATATATATATATAT
>JABXWE010024546.1:0-22698 GCA_014611495.1 Limonius californicus | reverse complement strand
TATGTGTTCTATGAATAAAAAGTTAAACTTTGAGGGCTTGTATTAATTTTGAATTTTTTTATTCCCTACAAGATGCCGCGTCTAAATCGGAGGTATGTCTTCAGATATAAAAGTTATGACTAAAAAGAAAATATGGGTTTAGGTTAACTACCAGTTCAAAATACATATTATCGATTATTTTTCTTTTTTTTGTGAACATTTTTTTTTTTTTTAAGAATCGTGGAGTTGCCAAAGGCAACTCCAAGATTCCCATCCCACCCAGCTTACCCCGGCTCAGCACATTTCGTGCTATTCACAGGTCGAACATGCCCCACCCTTGAAAAACCCCATGCCCCAGACACCACAAACACCCTGGGAAAGTGCAGTGCTCAGGATTCGAACCTGAGCGACTTTGGTAGAATAACTCCAAGCCAAGCGCTGCGGCCATTACTCTACCGCGGTCCCCGTTTGTGAACATTGCAATAAAGAGAACGTACACCAAGTTTAAAGTGTTTATCTATTCAGTTATAGAAAATAAATAAAAAATTAAAAAAAAATGTTAAACTTTGAGGACCTGTATCTTCGCCAATAACGATTTTCGGACAATACTGCATATGAAGTTTTTTTATTATTTTAATGCGTAGAACTCACCATCAATGTATGGTTCCCTATTATCCGAACACCCTGTATATATATATATATATATATATATATATATATATATGTAATAACAACTATAACATGTTGGAAACAAACCATTGTATATTTCCGGTAATATAACTAATTTTTTGTTGACTTAAGTAATAATGTTAGTAACAATATACGTCGTTACATATTCACTAGAAGCGCTTTGGTAGGTCGGAGGGCTTGAACCTCTTAAGTCTGGGTTGCTCATCATCGTCTTCAAGCAAGGGTACCACTAGCGCATTTGGATGAGCCCTAAGTCGATCTTGATAACGAACACTGTATTTTTGAATTTCTTCTGTGACTGAGGGGATGTTTAAGTCTCGCTGGATAACGCAGTTTGGCACATACCATGGAACATTAACCATAGACCTTAGCACTTTAGATTGGAATCGTCTTAAAATAACTATATTTGAGTTGCTAGCTGTTCCCCAGAGTTGTATCCCATATGCCCAGATCGGTTTAACTATGGCCTTATATAATAGTATTTTGCTTTCGATGGATAACTGCGATTTTCTTCCTATAAGCCAGTACATTTTATGTATTTTGAGGCCAAGCTGTTTTCTTTTCGTCCATATATATTTCTTCCATGCCATTCGTCGGACTAAGTGCATACCTAAATATACGTAACTTGTACTTCTTGTAGTATTTGTTTATTTTTAAGTAATACAGGTGGGCAGGTGCCTCTTCTCAGAGTAGTAATAAGTTAAGTTATCTTCATAAGAGCTTTTTTGTAACATATATATATATATATATATATATATATAAAAACATATATAAATATGTATATAGTTATAAATTATTATTAATAAGATAAGATAAATAAATTAATTAAATCAAATTTAAAGTTGAATGGATTGAATAGCTTGCATTCCGCAATCATACTTTTATTAATGTATTTATTTTTATAAATTATGATAAGTTGGGCGCCAGCTGACCATTTTTAGAGACATGTCGCCAAATATTAGCTGAAATTCCACGGTATAACTGTTGAACATAAATACTCTGTCTCAGAAGTCAGTTCTATCACGCTTTACGATTATATGAGAAAATCGACATTTCTTACTATTTCCCAGTACGCAGCTGACTTCAGGGGGATTTTTTAACACGTCGGTTGCATGCAGTTCTTTAATCTAAAATTCCTATAAAACTCTATGTAAAATTCGAAAAGGTTTAAATATTATTTTCTGGTGTTTTCCGTAGTGCTCAGGTACACTCGTGTTTCTTGCTAGGTAATTATAATTAGTATACCTTTCTGAAGCAATCTCTACATCCAAATGTAATTATCTTCCTAGGATCTTCCTTGACCTCAAATTTTGCGTCCCCTGCTCTGTGATCCAAATCTTGTTGCGATGTCGGACCAAATCAACGAACTCCAAACAGGATCCACTTATTTCAATATTAACTTAAGTACACTTGCTTACTCTTTCTTAAAAAAAACTCGTTTTTAAACTGAACAATAAACTAATACTTTATTAATATAAAGAATGTTAATTAATTTTAAATTTTTAGGAGCTGAACAAAAATGTGTGTATTCACACCAAAGTACCATGGACGTTCTTCTTTCATTGTTTTATCAACAACTCTCATAGCAAGTGACAAAATGTATATGGCAACGATGTTAAAAATACATAAAGTTACAATAAGGGCAATTGGATCTAAATACAATTTTAAAATTCAAATTTTGACAGTTATTTTATAAAAATGTTCATATTTTAACGGCGTCACTGTTTATCCAAGTTCTGTTTTTGTAAATGCACTGTACGTATCCGAAAGCTGCCTCCAATACGCATTCTGCACTTCACGGCTGTCAAATACTCATTTTCACTAAATGTACCGATTGATGCAGCATACTTCCTTGTGAATTAAATAATTCCAGAGCTAAGCTTATATCCAAGCTCGACACGTTCTAGTATCTTTCTATACCATTAATTTCATATAATTTTTTTTAATTAGATTTTTTTTATAATCCTTATCTTTGTGAGAGGTTTTTTCAAAATACGAACTTGGCAGTGTTTCAGACCAAGCAAGAAGTTATCTGCGTCCTGGTCTGCCCTATGTTAATGACCACAATCGAACCGAATTCCAAGATATCATACAAATGTACGAGTATCCTTAATAAAATTAAATTAACCGATCTTATGAATCAAAAACACATCACAATATATACAGGGTGAGTCAATAAGGCGTAATTCTTCCATAACTTCTGACATGTTAAAGCTACGGCTGCGATTAACGGTTTAGGTGATTTAAATGATGGAAGTGCATATTTTAAAATTAGTTTCGATTATACAGGGTGTTCCATTTTGGAGCTAAATGACGCATAGCAATTTTTTTAAATAGAAATACTCATCTTTTTCTTCTGTATTTTGAAGCATCTTTAGTGGCATATACAGTGGTGTAATATTTTTGGAATTCGTTGGTGGAACAATTAAATAAAAAATATTTTTCGAAAAAATCAGCGTTGGCAGACCAAACTTTGAAAGCTCAGTATGAGTCGATCTTTCGAGATTTAAAAATGGGTTTTTGCATAGGGGTGGAATATGCCACGTTTTAACTCTTGCCTTTTGCAGAATTCGATTATTTTATACAGGGCGTAGTTTAGAAAGACACAAACTCAAGACACATTAAAAGAGCCAAAACTCATGTTTTTCAAATGGAACCACCCATAAAAAAGTTCATAGGGGTGCGTATTTTATTTTTCTCTACCACTTTTGTAAAACATGTCATACGCCTAAAATTACCCGTTTTTGAGGTACGGACATTTTTTAAAATTTTTGTACTACGCACTACAATAATCAAGTTACCTGCATGGAAACAATCGCGGTGGATCGGAAACGAATTCATGTCAAACGTCAAAGCGTGTCAAAGTAATTAATGTCAAAGTTTGGTTGCCATAAAGTTAATTAGTGGTAGGAAGAATGAAGTTTTCTAAGGAGGCATTAGTAGATATGATCTACATCCTGAGTGAAAGTGATAGAAATTGCCTTTTGGCTGCAAGAATATACGCCCAAAAATATCCAAACAGAAACCAGCCACAAGAGACATCGTTTCAAAGATTGAAGGATAGATTTGAAGAAACTGGTAGCATTTCGTACAAGAAACAGAATCGTCGAAAGAGGGCCACGCATGAAGAAAATGAGTTTATTGTTTTACTAGAATTGGTTGAGGATCCGCATAAAAGCACTCGACAAATTAGTAGGGAAGTAGATGTTACTCAGACGTCTGTGAGCAGAATTATTCGGCGACACAAATTTTACGCTTACCATGTGCAACTTCTGCAGGAATTAAACCAAACTGATTTTCAAAGAAGACTAGACTTTTGCCTGTGGGCAAATGAGCGAATACAGGAGACTCCTTTGTTTTTCGAAAATGTGCTGTTCACTGATGAAGCCACGTTTCACCGCAGTGGCAATGTGAATCGACATAATTTTCATTATTACGCAACCGAAAATCTTCATTTTACCCGAACTGTGGACCACCAGCACAAATGGTCTCTCAATGTCTGGGGTGGCATTGTTGGGGGATATGTTCTGGGACCCTATTTCTTTGAAGGACGTGTGAATGGAATTTGGAAATAATTATATTCATTTTTTCGAAAACGACTTTGAAAATTATTTAGATGATTTACCCTTAGATATTGTAGGAAGACTATGGGTTCAACATGACGGCGCCCCTCCACATTACAGCGGCCAAGTTCAGCACTACCTTAACAACACTTTTCCTAATCGGTGGATAGGTAGAGGGGTTCATTTAATTGGCCAGCTAGATCACCTGATCTTACGAACTTGGACTTTTACTTATGGGGTTTTGTCAAAGATCAAGTATATCAAATTCCACCTACCACAAGAGACGATATGAAGCAAAGGATACGGAATGTTTTTCAAAGTATCCAGCCCCGTACACTAAGAAGTGTCGGGAATTCATTCAGAGAAAGAATCCAGTTGTGCATTGAACAAAATGGGAGACATTTTGAACATCTCTTATGAACTTTTATTTAGTGTTTTCATTTTTGTGTTCTACGTTTATTGTTATGTTAATTCTTTGAAATAATGTCACAGTTTCTATCACCAACACCCAGGGTGTATACCATTTCTATTTCCTCAGGAAAGTTCTTCCTACCACTAATTAACTTTGCGGCAACCAAACTTTGACATTAATTACTTTGACACGCTTTGACGTTTGGCATGAATTCGTTTCCGACCCATCGCGATTGTTTCTATGCAGGTAACTTGATTATGGTAGTACGAAGCACCAAATTTAAAAAAAATGTCTATACCTCAAAAACGGGTGATTTTAGGCGTATGACATGTTTTACAAAAGTGGCAGAAAAAAATAAAATACACACCGCTATGAACTTTTTCATGGGTGGTTCTATTTGAAAAAAAATGAGTTTTGGCTCTTTTAAAGTGTCTTGAGTTTGTGGCTTTCTAAACTACGCCCTGTATAAAATAATCGAATTCTGCAAAAGGCAAGAGTTAAAACATGGCATATTCTAACCCTATGCAAAAGCCCATTTTTAAATATCGAAAGATCGACTCATACTGAGCATTCAAAATTTGGTCTGCCAACGCTGATTTTTTCGAAGAATATTTTTTATTTAATGTTCCACCAACGAATTCCAAAAATATTAACCCACTGTATAGGCCACTAAAGATGCTTCAAAATACAGAAGAAAAAGATGGCTATTTCTATTTAAAAAAATTGCGATGCGTCATGTACCTCCAAAATGGAACACCCTGTATAATCAAAACTAATTTTAAAATATGCACTTCCATCATTTAAATCACCTAAACCTTGAATCGCAGCCGTAGCTTTAAGATGTCAGAAGTTATGGAAGAATTACGCTCTATTGACTCACCCTGTATATTCCCCACTTGAATATGTACAACGAATTGCATAGGTAAACATCATAAACATCATTCGCAAACATCCTTAGCGCCTATGCAAGAAGATACATACAACTAACGATGAGGAAAGGATTTATTACACAAGTTGTAGAATACCGTATAAATAATAAACTAAGTCGTCTCCTGAAAATCCGTCTTTGTTAGTACTTTTTTGAACGTTCATTTGTAATCCCTTGTAACTACGCTTATTAGAAGACTATAACTGCTACAGTTACATATCTAGAAAATCTCTCGTTCTAACAACTTACCTGGCGAATTAGGAAACTCATAATCTTCGTCGCACTGTTGTTATTTTTCAATGGTTTGAATCTTCCAAAAGCCGAATCTGGGTTACATAAACATTAATAATTTCACAAACATTAACTGGTAGTTAAATGCATTTGACCAATTTAAATAATAGAATAGAGGAGAGACTGTTCACGTATTACACACACATACACTGATAACGTTGTTAACTTACTGGAATGTTAATTACAGAATTGAATAGTAAAACACAACAAATATACAAAATCCGATTTATTAAATAAAACGTATTCACAACAAAGCTACATGAACATGTATATACTACAGTCTTACGGGTAATAAGTTATACAAAAATAATTTAAATGAGGTATTAGCTGTTACGTTAATAACATTGTAGTATTTTCAGATAGTATTACAGTAACATATTAATTAGTCTTAGAATCAATACTGTTCGGGATGTTAATAAATCTGTAACGCTTTCTGAAAAATACTATAATCAAAAAATACTGATTACTAACATTTCTACTGGGCTAAACTTATAAAATTCCTAGCACGGTAATTTCGGTGAACTCATGCACACCAATTGCGCGAATTAATTTAACGCTTGTATTCACATGGTAGAATGTACATTTTGTTTTTTAGACAGTAACCAGCAGCAAAACAATGAAAACTAATATCTAACAAACAACGCTTTCACGACTACTGGTTATGAAAAAATACAACCACATTATAAAAGTTATGTCTCATTTTTGCTTTGTTTTATTATTTGTTTGGTAACAAAAACGGAAAAAGGATTATACATGGGTTTCTCTTGCTGAAAGCGAAGCAGTTGATTTTTAATTATCTGAAACCTCTTTATTGTACTGACACTAATTAAAAACTTTAATCCCAAAACAGTTCCATTAAACATTATCAAACTTTTTTAAATATTAAATACTATAAAATCGTACACTATTGAACAAAATTAAAAAAGGATGGAAACTTCACATGTATTTTTTTAGGAATTTTTATATATTCGCCACCAAACTTCCGATATTCGGGTAATTTTAGGTATAACATGTAAAAAAAGGTAGGATTAATTGTTTCTAGTCCCCTGACTAAATCTAGTTATGACACATAGATGTAAGGTATTTATTGCGATCAGCAACACACCCTACGAAACATGGTTAATCCGACTTGTATAAGGGGGATTAAGAAAACTTTTGATATCGAAAAGCTGTCAATTGTGTTTAGTTTATTACATATACTATGATTAATCAATGGTCATCAAACTATAGTTCAGCTGCTATAGGTGGTAGGTACATAATTATTACAAATAGTATTTTTTTCTGGGTGAACAACAAGGCTTAAAGATGAACCTGCAGAAAACGAAGTTTGTGATTTTCACAAAAAAACATAATTTACATGCTAACCTAATAGTAAACAATGAAACGATGGAAAGGACATACTCTTATAAGTACTTAGGGACTTGGCTTGAATCCCCCAGACAACAGAAAAAGAGATGCGAAAAAGAATTGGAACCGCCAGCAGCTTTTCTAAAAATGCAAAGTTTGTTAACTAACAGAAGTCTAAACCTAGAATTAAAAATTTTATCGATATTAATGTATGGGATGGAACCGTGGACATTGAAGAAAGAAGACATTAAAAGATTGGAAGCGGTATAGATTTGGATTTACAGAAGATTACTAAGAATATCGTGGACAGAAAGGGTGACAAATGGAGAGGTGCTAAGAAGAATGAATAAGGAATTAGAAGTAGTGAAAACAGTTAAAAGAAGAAAACTACAGTACTTCGGACACATTGTGAGAGGACCAAAATATACATTGCTACAACTCATAGTCCAAGGAAAAGTACAGGGAAAAAGGAACGTTGGACGAAGAAGAACATCCTGGCTGTGCAACCTCAGAGAATGGTATGGCTGCAGTACCATCGAACTATTTAGAGCAGCCGTGAATAAACTACCAATAGCTGTGATGGTTGCCAACCTCTAGTAAGGAGACGGCACCCTCAAGAAGAAGAACAACAAGGCTGCTTTAATATGGCGAATACTAACTGGAAAATGTTCTTCTACATTTAAAGGTAAAGGTATTCCATTTAAAGTACCTAAACCACTGACGGATACTTTCAACATGAAAGCTTTTCCATATAAAAAACACGTTTGCAGAGGACAAACATGAAGCCTAGTGAAATTTTTTGAAACATTCATGAATTAGGTGTTAATCAGCTGAATAATATTAGCATAATTGTTTTTACACATTATTTCATCGAATAATAGACCCTAATTTCGATTTATTATGTATTCGGAGAACGTTTAAATGCGAAAAACGTCCATCTTTTAATGTATCCGGTCTTAGTTTGCATTTAGCTGTGGAACAAAAACTTCAACTTAGTGGTAGCCAGACACCTATAAGGCTAAGTATGCAGGTCTATTAAACATCTTTAAACAACTGGTATGTTGTTTTTCGACCTATTGAAGACGTTTTTTGTTTTTGCCCTGCAACACCAGTTGTAATAAATGATAATTAGGATTCCTTATAATATGTAAAAGATATTTTAATTTGAGGATTTGTATAGTATTTACATACGTATTCTTTATCTTGTCGATCCAACATATTCCGATATCTCCATATTTTCCAACTTTACCAGCTGCCAAAAACTTTGAGGAACGAATATTGTAATACCTGTGAATGCCAAGATAGCATTCAGATATAAATAATATGGGCTATAAATCAATAAATAATTGGAACAATCAAACTATACCTTGATAACCATTAAATAATTATAGAAATATATAGATTATGGGAACACACAATTGTGTTGATCACATTGTAAATGATTGTAAATCGTATTATTTAACCAAATAAAAAAAAAATCAAAGTAATGATAACAATATACAATGTTACAATTTTATAGTTTTTAGTAAATAATAGGTAGCAGATCTAAAATTCGTATGTATTTCACCAATAATATGACTTAGACCTTGTATAAATAGCAGTGCGTAGAATGGTTAACTTTTCGATTTTCTTCTGGTTACTGCATTGTACTAGAGCCTCCTCTTGTCAGAAGTCAAATTTCCACAGCTCCTTCGTTGGATTTCAGCTTGAACATTGTTCGTGTGTTTAAGGGTAGTTAACTATTGCAGTTTTAAATTTTTGGAATGGCTAGTAAAATGTGAATCGTGGTATTTGACGAACAAAAAGTCCTTCCAAAGCTTCCAGTGATAGTAGCTTCGCGCTTTCACATTAGCTGTTATCCACGGGTTAATATTCAGAGCTTGGCGCAGAAAAAGTTGCAGGGGCGAGGATTAGATCCGGGCCTGTAGAATAAAAGCCAAATAATCCACTTTCTTATATATGTTTGTATATGTAACGCCTACAGCTTATAATCTGGTTGGGGCGCGTTCCAAGATTTGCAAGATATATTACCAACGGTGTAGACTTTTATAAATATTTAAATTAAACTGCAATTTTGCTTAGCAATCCCCACTGCGGCGTGCTTTGGAGTAAAAAATGTTAGCCCTTTTAAATTATTAATTAACTGTGCAAACAACGGTCTTTTCGTGCAAACGATAATTTTGAAAGGGATCATCATCAAAGAGGAACTAAAGGTTTTAATACCCCCATTGTAAAAACAATTCAAGTTCAATTAATCAATACTGATACGGACTTCCTTTGGCTTTGCCTTTATGTTTTGGAATTAGTGCAATTGTTTTCAAAATCCCCTTAGGTCCGGACTCGAGGGCGAAAGGATGTACTCGCTCAAAGAAGGACGAACGCAGCCCCGAATAATAAGGACAACACAAACAGCATGCAGGCATGTTTTCAATGGATAATTTTATTTGAAAGGAAGGCCTTTCACAGTTACGTATTTGGCCACTAAATCAAACGGTCTTTACGCATTACTGGCGGCTCAAATGAAAGGGCACGTTCATACCTAAATGGAACGAGGGTAAATCTTTCAGCCTTATCGAAGGAATCCAGCTGGCTTTTGCGGCTTTGTATCTGCTAATTCAGGATACGTAGCAGTTTAGTCGTCGTTTACCAAAGAAATCCGATGTTTGTACACGTGAGCTTTTTCAGCCGACATAAAAAAGAATTTTCGCTCGCTAACCCCGCCGGAATGATTTATAGCTAATAATTCGGAAAATATTTCTCATTCTTTCCCGTCGAAATCATCGGAGTAGCTCTATTCATTACTTCATATTGTATTCGAAATAGCGCCTATACCGACTGATCGGAACAAACAATTAGGTCGAAATCGATTAACTAATTAAGGGGTTTATTAATTATCATTCTGTTTTAAGAAATTTATGAAGTGAAAGTTGCTATTTTTTAGCTAAACTGTGTTCTTTGATCACAAATCGTAGGAAGTAGACAGGCCCATCTAAACAAACCATAACTCTTGCTGCTGCTACGTGTGTTTCGTTCCTTAGGGAAATGCGTGTAGTTGGTAGCCCTGGCCCTAACGGATCTATAACCCGAAGCTGCTTTTCTCTCGGAATAAAATCCCTACATTAAACATGGGTTATGTAATAAAATCATCGAGCTTGTTGCTAAAATACCAATTATCAAATATTATTATCAACCCTCTCTCGATTGAATACAATAATTTTTAATTTGCGCTTTTGCAAGGGCGGTGGGTAATTTTCAAAATGACAGCAGCTTAAAGTAGGCAATTCTTTATACAGTTCATAAGTTATAAGGGTATTTAAATTAATTTTTCTTTCATGCTACAAAACACTAAACTACCTAGCGATCTTAATGTCTTTCTTGCAGTACCGGCACAAAACATTCATTTTCATGTTTAACACTTGTCATTTGTTTAGTTACACGCTATTCGTGCATTAATTACCTGTTGGCCAACATTATCACGGGACATTTTAAAAAGCAACACCGATAATTACGGAATAAATTAGATAATGCCCTTAATCGACATTTTAGTTCCCAAGAACTAGTCGGGCTTGGTTATATAAAAACCATTATGTAATTTAATAGCCGCTAATTTCAGTTTAAACGTTTTAAATTTGTGGTTATACCAGGCAGTCGTCGAAAGCCAAATTAATTAAAACATAATTATTATTTATTCAGGTACCGGTTTAGTAGCTCTCCAAAAGGAATACAGATTTGAAATGAATGTCTCAATTTCGTACACACGGGCACAAAACTCTGGCATTTATAAGGTTATCAAGAATCGCGTTTTGCGTAATAACTGCAGATTATGCGATAACGCGTCGGTTATTTTGAAAATACAGGCCGAGGAAAACATGCAACACTCGGCTTCGCATATATAACTGTGAAAATAATGAAATAACCGGCTTTTCCATACTCCCTTCAAATTAGATCACGAACTCATATTCCACTTATCTGATCTAAATTACCTAACGCTGCTAGACATTTTGTAGGTGTTGTAAATTCATAAAAAAGAACAAAGTAGAAATTATCGTTCAACGCCTCTGGGAATAATTTTGCAATTATCTTCCAAGATTCGGAAAGCGCAAGCTTAAATAGCAGAAGGGGAATAGAATCTTCTTTTCCTTCTACACGGTGTTAACTTGAAACTTACATTTGTAGCAGCTTATTGTGAATTCGGTTACATTTAGACTGTACTTATCAGCAATTCAGAGATTCTGTTTTTTCAGCACATTGTTTTGCACTGCAATGATAAAATAACACCAAATAACACCACTTTTGATCTATAGACTGAGAAAGAAGAGTTTGATGCTTTTCCGCTTGTTAATACGTACTACATAACTAGCATGGTACATAACTGACTGTTACATAGCATTAATTTGTGAGTAGATTACTGTAAACGGTAAATGTTTTTTACAGTTAATAAGTCGATAATAGTGGTGCGTAGTGAGCGTAGGTTAAACTAGTATCGAAATCCAGTTTTAAAATACTAACGGTAATTTAATAACTGTTAACAAAAGACATTTAAACGTAGATGGCGGCATAGAATATGGAGTCGGAACCCGCCCGAAAGAAGAAATAGAGGACGTCCACTAAGAAGATGAGACGAAGAAGTGAGAGAAGCCATGTACTAAAGGCAATTAGAAGAGGACCTATGGGAAGATAGGGATCTCTGGGATTTAGGATGCGAGACCCGGCCCCAATAAAAGCTGATAAACGCTGTAGAAACTAGCCATATATATATATATATATATATATACAGAGTGTTTCGAAATTCGCGCCCACGGACTGTGGGATTAAACATCTGCAAATGGTCGAAAACGGTCTTCAATTTTAATTTTAAATATTTGATCAAGTGGTTAAAATTAATCCATGACAACTGTCAGAAAACAAAAGATAGTTCAAAACAATTTATTGTAAAAAGTTTGATGTTTACCTTTTCTTATCGTACAATTCAAATTGCGAAATAATGGCCGATAATTATTCAAATCGAGAATATTACGATATGCTGATGGCACTTGGGGCTTGTAATAATCGAGCAGGGCAAGCGGTGCGTTTATACGCGGTGCGACATCCTCTGCGGCGGCTACCAGATGCTAAAGTTTTTAGAAGATTAGAGGACCGAATTCTGTTTAACGGGAATGTTGGGGTGCCACCACGTGTAAATGCTGGTCGTCAGCGTCTACATGATGATGTAGCTTTTGATTTGATGAGAAATGATTCCTCAAGAAGCACTAGGAGCGTTGGCAGAGAATTAGGAATTAACCATATCCGCGTGTGGCGTGCCCTAAAACGTGACCAACAGCATCCGTATCACTATACTAGGGTGCAACACTTGCAAGATAATGATGGTACAGTTCGACGTAGAATTTGTGAATGGTACCTCGATCATCACGAACATGACTTGAATTTCCGAGATTCCATTCTCTGGACGTACGAATGTTTGTTCAAACGCGATGGTATTTTCAACGTACACAACGAGCACCTTTGGGATAACGAAAATCCACATTCAACAAGGATTATAAATCACCAACACCGCTTCGGTTTAAATGTATGGGGTGGATTATTAGGTGATCGACTGGTAAGACATTTAAGCGTAATTTCCTATTCTTTTATTTCTATCCATTCCATTCCCTCTTTTTAGTTCATCCACATTATGCCGAATCGCGTAAACACACAAAATTATTTAAATTTCCTGCAACAAGATGTCCCGGAATTCCTAGATGATGTAGCTCTAAATGCACGCCAAAATATGATGTTTATGCACGATGGAGCGGGCCCCCATTTCTCGTTAATTGTACGTGACTACCTCGACCATTATTTCCCTGATCACTGGATTGGCAGAGGCGGTCCAATTGCTTGGCCGCCTCGTTCGCCCGATCTAACGCGATGCGACTTCTTTTTATGGGGTTACCTAAAATCGTTGGTCTACAAAACACCAGTGGCCAATCTGAATGAGCTGCAATCCCGCGTGTTCCAGGCAGCGCAAGAAATAACACCGGAGATGGTACGCAACTCTGTTCGAGCAGTCCAACGACGTGCTGAAGCTTGTTTAGTAGCAGAAGGCGGACATTTTGAACAAATGTTGTAATTGTACTCGTCATAATTATAGTTTGCACTTTATTTTGTTTTTAAAGTTTGTTATTATTAATTTTAACCAACTGATTAAACACTCATAAGTTGAGATTCAACACTTTTTTCTGCGATTTTCAGATTTTTAAGACCGCGTTAGCTCGAAAAATAGTGGTCTGATGGGAAAATGGTAGAGGAACTTTTTGTTTAGTTTTTGTCGCATAACACCATCCCACAGTCCGTGGGCGCGAATTTCGAAACACCCTGTATATATATATATATATATATATATAACTATCGTATCTAAGCATAAGAAGATCTAAAACAGCGTAGGTAGCTGTTGTGTACTGGAAAAGTCTCCAGCAGGAGGCATTCAAGAAGCAGTTTAGTTTAGACATTTTTCAAAAGTTACGAAATGCTACTGCAATCAATTAAAGCAGTATACAGAAAAAAACATGTTAACAAATTTCATATATACAGGGTGTTCCAAAGCGTACCCGCAATATTAGAGTCGAAAAGTTTATATGAACATGTGTGTTAAACGTAACTGTTAACGAGCTATTGTATAATTTATGTGGTTAAAATTCTAGTTCAATGAATTTTATGAAATCGATCATTTTTTATTATTTTATTTACAAGAAATGTTCAAAATTATCGCCATTGTGTTCGATACACAAGCCGCATGTTGCAGAAGAGATCGCTGCGTTCTTAATATGGTTGCTGGGATATTCCTAATAATATAGGCAGCCTGCTGTATTCTTTGGCGAAGTTCTTCTACCGTGCGCACTTCACTTGCATAAATAATATGCTTCATTTGACCCCAAAGCTAAAAATCTAATTGAGTCAGGTCCGGCGAACGCGGTGGCTATACTACGGGTCCTCCTACTCCAATCTATCTTCCCGGAAAATGTGCTTTAAGCCTAGCTGTAATACGAAAACACTGACATGCTGGTGCCCCATCGTGTTGATACGACTTTGCACGTCTAATATTTAAATCACATCTTCCAGTAGTAAGAGTTTCCTAGAAAATATTCGTAATTCCCACCATTCAAACGCTGTGGCAGTTCAAATGCTCCAATCAGGCGATCATTAAAAATACCAGCTATCATATTAACACTAAATCTACGTTGAAAATTCGAGCGTCTTCTTAAATGAGGATTTTCTGCAGCCCGTTCATGAAAATTATGATAATTATTGATACCATCTCGTGTGAAAGAAACTGCATCGGTCACAAAATATACGGTAGGTTTTGATTGTTTTATACCCAATTACAAAATCTTGAACGAGCTTCAAAATCATTATCTAGAGCTTGAACTAGTTATTTGATGATATTGATGTAAGCGAGCACTTCTTATTATTCTCCAAATCTGGTTTCTACATATTCTACAAAGACGGATCTTCTTGTAATAAATCAAGAACTTTTGTTCATTATCGTTTATGAGTCTACGGAAAACTCCTTCCCTCGGTTGACGATGTGAATTAAAGAAAACTGTACGCGTAGGCAGTCTTCTATAGGGATATCTTCCATGATATCCTTGTTGTGCTGCTAAAACATTTCCATCATACAGACCGTAAACATAATGAATGTCTGCATATTCTTCATTTGAAAATAAGATTGGCAGTGTGAATCATTTGTTAATTACGACGGGAAAATGGATACAAAGAAGAAGTCAATAACTTCACTATAACAGTAATAAACTCACAAGTTACAAATAATAATTTGTTAAAAACGACGTTCAAATGCTATCAAACAAAAGACGCGATCATGGCAACTAGAGCAGTATTTCAGAAATCCGTTAAACTAAAATTTTAACCACACAAATTATGAAATGAGCAATAACTCGTTAACGCTTATGTTTACATTTTATATGGACTTTTCGACTCCAAATATGTTCTGGAATTCATTCTTGAAATATTGCCGGTACGTTTTAGGACACACTGTATATATATATATATATATATATATATATTATTATGAATATAGAAATTTATTCAAACAATTAGCTGTGACCTCTATGTTCAAAATTTAATGCTGTAGTTATTTTTATTATTGCTAAATATTAAGAAAAAACTGGAATCGATTTTGAGTTAGTGACATATCCATTTGGAATGTCTCAGAATCTTGTGTTTTATTATTATTTCTGATGACTACATTATTATGACACAAAAACTTTAAATATGATTAAAGAAGCACAGAAATGCAGATTAGTATAGTATAGTATAGTAGTAGTTCTTTTTCTGTAGTTACTCCCAAATATTTGTACTAATTCTTCGCTTAGATTTTCGATTGACAAATATTTTTTCCGTATATATTGTTAACTCCCACTTCCTGTATTGTTCAAACAACTTTTCTGTCATGAATTTTAGGTCATGATAATCTTGTGCCTTTATGAGTTCATCGTCCGCAAACTGTAATGAGTGTACTTATTATCTCATGTTCTATTGGTATTCCCATTACCTTACATTTCCTTTTCTGTTGTTTTAAAGCCATATATTTTGAAAAGTGTGGTAGAAATACAACAACCTTGTGTTAATACTTTTGTTAGTAAAAAACTTTCAAACAACTCAGTCCCAACCCTTATTATGGATATTTGTCCATCATAAACGTTTTGCACAGCTTTGAGTGCTTCTTGCAACGCCTTCTACAGCCTATTTATAGGTATACTATTTTATACCTTCTGGACATCTATAATTAAAACATGTATTTCGCTATCTATGGCTGTTTTATTTTGAACCAATTTCACTAAACAAAAAATACACACACAAGATCTACCTTGTGGCACTTTTATCTTATTACTGTTCTTGCTTATAATGATTTTCTGTTTTATTTCTAGATGGTCTGCTACTTACTGATATGCCCTGATAGTTGTCTGCTACGTCCTTCTTTTGGATCGAAGAGATATAACATTTATACAGTTTTCCATTATGGTTACTAGAAGTTCGTTGACTGACTGGGCCCTCTTTTTATCAATTAGTTGGGATTCCCACAGCTCTAGAAGTTTCCAAGCTTGATTGAATGTATACATTTTTTATACTTGCCGATGTAATCTCTATATTACGTATTACGTATTTTGTATTACACTATGATGTCGTTTGGTAACATGAATTCTTGTTCTTTTTTTGTCAGCAGGAATGTGCTTTTTCCATTATGTGATTATTATTACATTGAATGGTATTTCGCTTCTGTTGGCTGTTATTAGGTTCCCTAAATATCTCTATGCTTCTGCTGATCTTCTAGCTACAATTTGTAATTCTATATTTCTACACATTTCCCCCATGTTGTCTACTCCTCTTTGTGAGTCAAGTCGAATAATTTTTTAATAATATATCTCCTTGCTGTTTTCATTTCTACTCAAATAGACATTTAATCTCCCAATATTATATGGCTCTCTATTATTTCCAATTTCTAGCATTTCGTTTGAACCATCTCAGCTTGGAATCTTTGTCATTGTTTAGTCCATATATACAACATACAACTACTGCGGTTATTTCATTTTATATATCTATATTCACCTTAACCATCCGTTCTCTTTAGTTAGTTTGCTCTATTTCAGTTCTTTTCGGCTCTGTTAGTACCACTATGTACACTTCGTATATAAAATGTTAATTGAGTCATGCTTTGTAATAGTTTTCATCTTCAATGTTCAGAACAAGAATGAACATAACATATGGGAACAAACAATAAGGTACGTTTAGCAGAAAAACAGCTTTAATATTTCTGTGGTGTTTAAATAATCATACAGTCGCCAGAAACATGCATCAGCAGAAGAAAGCAGTAAATGTGGACAAACTGAATGGTATTCAAAACGCAAAAAATTAAGGGGTTATTCCCTGGACTATTCTAAGAATATTTTGTCCTTTGATGATTTTTGAAAAGCCGCTTTGTTTCGAAGATACAGGGGGAGAACGATTTTCGACAATGACAACATTTTATTACCAAAAATTACATGGAAAGTTTCTTAATCTACAAGAACTGTTGAAAATGACTACCTCCAGCTATGGTGCAAGAATCCAATCTTCTCCTCATTGACTGCCGAACTCTTTCAAAAACACCACGGTCGTTTCTTATTGAATTACACTCAGCAATTATCCGGCTTCTTAAATCTTCCACATTTTCCACTGGAATAGAATAAACGAATGACTTTAGATGGCCCCACAGCAAATAATCCAAGAGGTTTAAGCCCTGGGATCGAGCAGGCCATAAGTGAGGTCCACCTCGACCAATCTCCGTATGTGACTGTTAAAAACTTACGAGCAACCACACTAAAATGCGCTGGTGCACCATCGTGCATAAACCACATTGCATTTCTTGTTCCCAGTGGTACATCCTCCAGGTAGAATCCGTTCCAAAAAGTTGCGATACATCTCGCCGGTAAGTCTTCCTGATAGAAATACCGGTCCAATTAGCCAATCACCCACAATTGCAACCCAAACGTTCAACGAGAACTGATGTTGAAGACGATCTTCGAGTACCTCATGTGGATTTTCTTCAGCCGACACACGGTTATTGTGAAAATTCCTTATTGCATTTCTTGAGAAATTCGCTTCATCGGTAAAAAAAATCAGCGTCAGTAGTTGAGGGATTTGAACCAATGCGTGCAACAGCCATTGACAGAATGCAATACGTGGAGGAAAATCAACAGGAAGAAGTGGCTGAAGGCGTTATATGTGGTATGGGTACAACAAATAGTCCCTAAGAATTTTCTAAACAGTCCCATTACTTACATTCAAAGTGTTTGCGATTTTTCGAGTAGAAGTACTTGGATCTTCCTCTATCATATCCAGCACATTCTCTTCTACTTCTACCGTTCTTACTATCATTGGCCTTCCTAGTTCTCCACTTCGTTTTAATGTGCCTGTTTCATGAAAACGTTGATGAATACTTTGGTAGGTTTTTCTATCAAGAACATTACGGTCAAGAAATCGTTCAATGTACAACCGCCTAGCTTGTAATGAATTGCCATCAGCAAGTCCGTAAATGAAATGCATGTCAGTCATCTCGGCGTTCGTATAGCGATTCATGATAGAGGACTTCACTAACAAAAGTTTAAGTATTAAAGACAGAAAATACACGTCAAACAGCCAAACGTCAATCAGTCTCAACAAATTCGACACATACAAAATGATCAATCATGAGACGTATTCAAATGAAATCCACGTTTAAACTGATTTTCTTTTCAATGTCTGCACTTACCAGCTGTTAGTGGATAAAACAGCCGTTCTTAGTAATCGGAATGTTGTTAAAAGATACAACGCATTTTTAAAAATTTTTTGTAGTCGGTAAGCCCAGTGTAGTCATACTTTTATTTCGGCTACATTAATAATTTGAAAAATATCAAAATTGGTTCTATCGAAAAACTTTCTCGGCCTATATCTTCGAAACAAAGCGGCTTTTGAAAAATCATCAAAATATTCTTAGAATAGTCCAGGGAATAACCCGTTGTTGCTTGCCGTGTGTGTAATAAACAACCTGTATGCTACAAGATGTATTGTGTATGTGAGTCCACTATACATAGTTAAAAGGGTGGAAAATGTTTATTGCCGTAAGATATAATATAGAATAAATTTATTTTTGAATGAATTTGGTATTCATAAAACAAACTAATTGTATATTTCTCAACAATTCCAAGCATGATATATGTGAAAAAAATGTAATCAGTAAACGAATATAAAATAATCAGAGACGAAAACATTTCTTTACATGCATTATTATACGAAGCCTTTATTTTAAGAACGGGAAATAGAAAAAATCTCGGAAAATTGATTAGTCAACCTGGAGTCCTGAGAAACTGCATGAAATCTAAAGTATGCCGCTCAAAATGACACCGCCGGTCACCTTAATGCTAGGTATTTCAAATACGAATTCCAGTTTTATAAGGGCAATCAAGATTTAACTTCTGTTGGCGATATGGCAAACTGTGTGTAATTGCACAAATATTTATAGTATATATCGTACATAATATAATAGAAGCATTCGTGGTAGGTAATTTGTAAACGTAGGAAGCAATGTTAATTATTTAATTTTTCTATTCTACGTAGGAGACCTTTTAACAATTTGGAATATATCAACAAATCTTTACCAACTATTATTGTTTACGTAGTTTAGTGTATTGTACATTACTACGAGGGCTGTTCTCTTTCCGCTGATCCTATCTAGCAGGCTGTGATATTTTGCAACAAATGGTGCTTGACATTGTAACCCAGTTTAACTATAATGAAAGTTGTCAAATATGCCTGAAGGTTTTTAAAATACATAATTTAAAAGAAATCCGTTCCTCAAAAAATTATGGAATTGAATAAAGAGCTATGATTTTTTTAAATTTCAGTTGTGGCTTAAGCCGTAAAGAATGTTTTGAGGAGATCAGTCGAGGGTTTGGTGACAAGTCGTGTTAGTTACAGTAAAGCGGTGGTACAATGAATTTCTACGCGGTCGACTTTCCTTAAATGATAACTTTCGAGCTCCTAAGCCAAAAACGGCAGTTACCGTAAAGAATATTGGTCTTACGAAACATGATTGAAGAGGACCGGTATGTTACTGCCAGGAGTATTCAAGCAACTTTAAAGATTGGTGTGAAAGCAACTGACACCATTTTATACTATTATTTGATGGTACGTAAGCTTTGTGCCCGTAGGATTCCCCACAATTTGATTCAAGTTCAAAACGAAAACCGTGTGGCATGGTGCAGATCTACACTGGATTGCTTTGGCAATGGATCATCTCATCAGGTGATGAAACGTGGGTATACTTCTATGAAGCCGAAAGAAAGCAACAGTCGGTAGTTTGGGTCTTTGCGAACGAATCGGTTCCAACAAAAGTTGTTCGTGAAGAAAGCCGAAACAAAAAGATGGTCGCCACATTTTTTGGAATTACTAGGCATGTTGCCACTGTAGCACTGTAGAATCCTGGCAGTATTAAGGCTGAATGGTACACTACAATTTGTTTGCTTCAAGTTTTCCAAAATGTTAGCGAAAATCAAGATAAGGCTCGGGCGCACACTGCTGCTCGAACGACTGAGTATTTGAATAACCAAAACATTGAAATAATGGGATATTCGCCGTATAGTTCAGACCTAGCACCGAAATTACTTTTTATTTAAGGGTGTAAAGAATATGTTACGGGTTTTACTTGTTACATCGGCTGAAGAAGCGGTTGACGCATTTAATAATGAAATAAATAAGATAACGCAGGAGGATTGGAGAAAATGTTTTGAAGATTGGTTTTCACAGATGCAAGAATGCATTATTGATTGTGGAGGGTAGTTCTTTGAAAAATTACAAATACATTTGTTTTCTCAATATATTGTGTATTGCTTTACTAGGCTCAGCAGAAAGAGAACAGCCCTCATATAAACAAATAGTATTGCACTGTTAGTAGCCAATTTAAAACATGAACTCTCTTATAATAATTTATATAGCAGACGTTGATTAGGTTATAGTTACTGAATTCATATACAGGGTGTTTCCAAATAAGTGCGAAAGTTTTTAGGGGGTGATTCCTTGTCGAAAATTAAAGGGGGGCCTTTGATGTAAACAAAAGCTCTTAGGCCTGTCCTTGAAAAGTTACACGCTTCCAAAAATGAGAAAACAAATTAGTTTTTTTTTGCTTTTGTGAAATTGTTGAAGAGTTTAAGAAATGGCATTTTGTGGGCGTGTTCTACCAATAAAAACGCTACCTATGAATTTTGTTTAAATTTTGTTGTGATCTTTTTAAGGGGTGAAACATGCAACCCCTATTCCATTTTTTACCAGAACTTTTTAACAAAATAAAATTTCTTGATTTAAAAATATTTGTTGAAAAGAATGATTTAGTGCTAAGCTTTTTTAATTATTGTGTTGTTTCCGTAAAAGCAATAGTTTCTTAATAAAAAAAATAAAAAACAACGTCGTGCATGAACGGATCTTCTGCAAATGGAATCGAAAAAATCTAGTAGGTGGCTCTCAAGTCGCTTTGATTTTTATATGGTAGCTGAAAGTTCAATTGTGCCTTTTAAATCTTCAATATGAATAATTACACTAACGCTGAAATGGCCGATATGCATTTTATGTATGGTCGTGCAAATGGAAATTCTTTGGAAGCTAGACGGCTATGCAGAGATGTATCCTCAGCGCGTGATACCTCATCACACAATTTTTGCACGTCTTCACCAACGTCTCTGCGAAAGAGGGACTTTTCAAAAACGAAAAACTGATTGTGGTCGTCCACGAGTAATAAGAACGGTGGCACTGGAAGAAGAGGTTCTTAATATGATTGAAGATCGTCCGGAATTGGGTAAGTACAAGGCAAATTGCCGAAACACTAAATGTTTGCAATAAAGTAATCTGGAAAATTTTAAAGGATCACCAATTGTATCCTTACCATTTTCAACGAGTCCAGGCACTTTTGCCGCAAGATTTTCCCCATCGAGTACACTTTTGTCAACGGAGTCTTCAAATGATTACCCAAAATGCTCAATTTCTAGAAAACGTATTATTCACTGACGAATCCAACTTTTCAAGGCAAGGGATTACGAATTTTCATAACAACTATCTATGGGCCGAAGATAACCCACATGCAATTCGAGAAGGTCGGTACCAATATGAATTTTCACTTAACATGTGGGTCGGAATTATTGGCGAAAATGTTATTGGACCGTATTTTCTAAAGTTGAGGCTAAATGGTGCATCCTATACAAATTTTCTCCTGCGCCTGCCCATTTTAGCATAATTGCTCGTCAGTACTTGGACGACGTGTATCCAAATCGTTGTATAGGCCGAGCAGGACCTCAACCTTGGACTCCCAGATCTCCAGACTTAAACCCCTTGGACTTTTGCATCTGGGGTCACCTTAAGTCCTTAGTTTATACGACCCCCATTGAATGTGTAAATGATTTAAGGAATCGCATCATTGCAGGCTGCGAGACAATCCAAAACACACCCGGAATATTTCAACGTTTGCGCCAATCTATGAGACGAAGACTTGATTCCTGTCTAATGGTTGGTCATTTCGAGCAGTTTTTATAACTCTGTTCCGTTTGATATTGTTGTCTTTTTCTTTGTTGTAATACACATAATTTTGTTTTGTTTGTATTTTTAATTTGATATTCTATTAAAACAAAACATGGTACTGGTACATGCCTACATTAGAAGTTAAACAAGCGGAATAATTTTAAAATACTACGATTGAAGTCATAATTTGTGCAAACAACACGTGACAGCCACCTACTAGATTTTTTCGATTCCATTTGCAGAAGGTCCGTTCATGCACGATGTTCTATTTAATTTTTTTATTAAGAAACTATTGCTTCTACGGAAACAACACAAGAGTTAAAAAAGTTTAGCACTAAATCATTCTTTTCAACAGATATTTTTAAATCAAGAAATTTTATTTTGTTAAAAAGTTCTGGTAAAAAATGGAATAGGGG
>JABXWE010024545.1:0-21418 GCA_014611495.1 Limonius californicus | reverse complement strand
TTTCATTATTTTTTGTAAAATAAATACAAACAGCAGAAAATTGATAATGCCATATTTTTCATATGCTTTGCACAATGTTAGTAAAATATTTTAAATATGAAAAAAAAAAAACAGTTACCGAAAAAATAATAATTCTTATTTTACTTTTAATTAGCGAGTTTTTTTAAATAGCAAATTAATTAATCTTCATTTTAACATAATCATTAAGAAATGCTGCTTATTTTCAAAACTTGATTTTTTATAAGAAAACAAAGTGTTAAGCAAAATGTACTTACAATATATACAATAAGAAAGTTACCTTGACAAACTAATATAAAAGCAACATATAATTTAGTATGCTAGTATGTTAATCAAGTAAAGCAGTAATAAGTAAATTATATCTTGTGTTTTATGAAGCAGAGCAGACGTGCCAAATGTGTATTATAACACAAAACAACTACCTTATTGTTGTATATGTTATTATACAATGCCCCAAAAGAGAAAGAAAATCCCGTTTTAATGTAGGTACAATAGAAAACATTAAATCTTTTTTCTTTGTAGCAATTTGAAAGGAGAATATCTTTCCATTATACTTATATTATATTTTTTTAAATCCAAGAGTTTATGCTACTATAACTTTGTAAAATTTCAATGAACTTATAAAAATAGCCATTGCCATACTGTAAAGTTGGAGATTGTAGAAGGACTACTCTTTATTTTATGTATTACTTTTGATCTCTGGTTTTCTAGCAGAGATATTCACTTAACAATCATATACAATTGATGTCTTGAAATCTCGACAATTAAAACTCATTCTTAAACATATTTCGAACTCGAGATCTTTAGTTACAATAGAGATCTTAATTTAAAACTTGAGTATGATATACACAAAATGAACACTAGCCCTTCTGTAGCTTCTTCACACACTTTCTGTGCCATGATTACAACTTTAGGAGAATTATATCAAAGATTAAAATTGCTAATTATACGAAGAAAAAACATTTCAAAATAAAATTTCTAAGATACCATTTTTAAGTTGCCATTACCATGAAATAAAAACATGCAGTTGCAAGTATGTATAAAAACAAAAAGCACTAGAACATCATAAATTAGGTTACACTAACAATTTAGAAATAATTACTACAAACTCTACATGCAAAGCCATAGTTTTCAGTGTTATAGGAAGTTTGTATACCACATTTTTTCATAATATACATGAAACCCCAAAACGTGTCAATATTGATTAACTACGTGATATTGGGACCAAAATCGAACAATTTAGTCTAACCTCTACCTACTTATTGTTTTCAAAAGCTGTCTGTTAAGGTAATATTGGCCATCAAAATTCTTATAAATAATGTATCATTTTAAATAATTAAAAAATGTTTAATTTGATTTAGCAAGTACAGGCCAATTATGGCAATTTACTAGCATTTAGATAATAAATTTACTCTAAATTTAACAACGCGGTTTTTTATTATTTGGAAACATTGTTATTTTTCATACACCGATTCCCAATACTATCTTAACATAGAACTTTTAAATAGAGGTAAGTTGGGCTAAATTATCTCATTCTGCTTCAGGAAACTGAGGTTAACCAGTGTAGATACATTTTGAGATAAACTAAAAAATTGCCTTTATGGGGGTCAATTTAATATACAAACTTCCCATACACATTTGATAAAATGAAATGGAAGATAATGTAACATGAAATGAAAATATCATATAAAAAAAATCAATACCTCATCATACTTTCCCATTCTTCTAATTACAAAATTCCTGTTATTATTTAACCCTTTTACACCAGGCATATTAGAAATCTGAATGTCCAAAACCCCTTGATTATACCCACATTGTTTTAAAAAATTGTTAGGATTAATAGATATGCAATCTACTGTACAGATTCAAATAGATAGTTGTTTGGTTGAGAAAGAATCTCTCACCTAGATTCGTCCAGGCCGTAATGGCCCGAAATGCTATGAGTGTGGGGCTCTCGGTAGTAGTTCAAACTTGCCTGGCTGTAATAACTCTGACGCGTATACCTAGAGAGGATCACAGTTAAATGTAACTTGCATAGCAATGAAACTCAGATCCCATCGTACAATTCTTATGATGTGAGGAAGTTATGTTTATGAAATGTTTGTGTATTGAAATAGTGTTAAAGTTAGAACACATTCAACACCCAAGGTGATGGATTTAATGATCATTTGATGGTAACTGATGAATGTTGTGCAGAGAGTCTGCAGTATAACACCCACAAAAGCGAGCACTTAGTAAAATCCACAACGGACTACCATGTTTTAGTGTAAAATACAGTTCCACAATTTTAAGCAACTATACTGGAACAAGTGAAATTTTTAGTCATGCGTAAATGACCATTTATAGAAATGCAATATGTAAAAAAATGCTTTGAGTTTATTATAAATAAAATGGTCATCACACATGGGTTTCTATAGTGGCTAATTTATAAATTGTGTGTGCATAACTTGTAAAAATCACTAACCACAGCAGCACCCAAACAAAAGCAAGTACAGTGATATAAGTTTCCGATTTACCTATCTTTAGTCAAGTCATCATTAGCAGAGCTTCTTCCAGAATGTACAGATGCTCTATCTTCATTGCCATAGCCTTGTTGTGAACCACTTTGTTGGTAATATTTGCGGTACCATTCGGCATACGCTTGTGGATTAGTGCGCCTTAAATTTTCATAGTAATGGTACTGATACTGCTGATAGTATGGATTGTACGGATCATAAGCATAGCCCTAGAACAAAAGGATTTTGTAATATTTGCACATTATTTATTTGTTAGAATTAAGAGAGAAAAGTAGAAAATTTAAATTACGGTGTTTCTAACCTGCATGTATGGATTAAAAGGATCCCCACGATGTCTTCTGTGTCGGTCCCTTGGCCGATCACGATCTTGTCTGTACGAATCATGCATTGAATCTGAACGACTTGATGGCCTGGATCTAGAAGTTGAAAATAATGACAGTATTAGTCATTAACTATTTTTATAAAAAAAATCAATATACCAGGTGACAACGATATTAGGTTGTTCTTTATATTCTAAAATAATTTTCTACCATTGATTTTAACATAAATTCTCAAATTCTGAGGCAGACTGATATAGAATCAAACTGCCAGTATAACGAGAATTGACAACTGATTTTAAATGGAATGGTGGATCTTTGTTCATAAACTCGAATACCATTTCGAATTCCCTTTTTAATCATGTTTACTAAGCACCTGCTAAAAATATAGTATATACTAAAATACAAAAAAAAAGAGCAGAAGAAAGAGTAGGAGATAAATAGGTAGCTTTCAGAACAACGCGGCAAATTCAAAATCAAAATAATTGTTCAAGAATGTTTATGGAAGAGATTTTAGAAGAGAAGAAGTCAATGTTGGGGTTTTGGGATAAAAAGCACGAAATACTAGAAAGTAAAAGAGTAAACTGAGGTAGAAAATAATATATACCTTGGTACAATTAAAGCCAAAAGCGGAAAAATGGAAAGGACAAATTGGATACACAAAGCTAATCAAATTTATAATGCACTAAGGAACACATTCATTGGAAAAAGATTAGATTTATAAGAAAATAAAAGTGCAAATATTCAACACTTTCTTGGTATTTCTACTAAAATATGCCGTAAAAAATTGGATATTGATGACAAATTAAGACTCAAGACTGAAATGAAATATTTGTGTAAAGCAACAGAGTAGAATTAAAAAAATAATACAGACATAATAGAAGTGAAGTAGTGGGCATATATGTAGAAAGAGAAAAATATTGCTGCCTTGACTTAAAATAGCAATGAAAATATAAAAATAAAATGTTAGTAGTTCATAGTTCAATAGTAGTGTTCAAAATTAATGAAGAATGCATACACACTATCAAATTCATTATAAATTAAAAAAAACACAGACACTGTTGGGATGTGATAATACAAGTGTGTCATGAATATTATACACTGTGAATGAAATTCGAGGACCAACATGAGGATCTCGTTTATTATAAGAGATAGAAAGTCGGTTACATAGAGGCAAAATTTCAAAATTCAGTGCTGAGCAATAATCTCGAAATATCCTAAACGGTTTGTTTGCAATTTGAAAAAATTTATAAATGCGATTTTATAATCAAGTGCATCTTCTTTGTTTAGAATTTTTTTGAAATTTGTTAAAACATTCGTTAACCCTTTCGCGTCGGGAGCCGGATATGTCCGTTTTTCTTCAACCATTTTGTCAGGCGGAAAACGGATTACTTTGGAGGCCGGGAGAATAGGTTTAAGTCGGGAACCGCATGCATCCGCTGCTATCCTACCAATGTAGGGACTATATATTTGACGTTCCGAAAAATTTAGGCGTGTTTACCCATTGATTGCCCTTCCACAAATTATTGTTTATTTGCCTATACCTTCGCAATTCTGCGGGGTGCAGGTTCAGTCGACAGCCGCTTATTTTAGCAGTAGGATGTGTTTCGACTTTATAAAATGGCTCGCCAATATTTAACCCATGACGAAATGTATAATATTCTTATGGAAAGTGGTGATGAAAATTTAGATACACCTGATGGGACTAGCATGTGTGAATGGGCCGATGACACGGATGCTACAAAATCTGATTCCAGCGACATCGAACCTGTTCAACCTGTGAGTAAGAAAAAGAAAAGTAATTTTGACTGGAGAAAAACCACTAGTTTTCAACCCATTATTCACGATTACAATTCTGACAATTCAGGATGCAAAGAAACAATGCTGAATGGCGATTCTTCGGTTTTAGGCTGTTTCAAAATTTTCTATCCACAAGACATTATGCTGCAAATAGTTGAACAAACAAATATGTTTTTTGCTTATTCAACTAGAAGAGATCCCCAACAAAATGTTGCAGGTAAAAGAAAGTGGATTGATACCAATGTTGACGAGATGTATGTTTTTTTGGCAGTATCACTTCTAATGCCCCAAGTAAAAAAACAGCGTATAAATGATTATTGGTCAACTGATGCAATAATATTGACACCGATATTTTCACAAATCATACTCATACAAGCAATTATTGAGCAATCTTCACTTCGCGGATAATAGGAACGTGAACCAAGATGACAGACTATATAAAATCAGGATCATTATTGATCATCTAAGGGCAGTATTCAGGCGTACCCTATATCCCTTTAGAAATATATGCATCGATGAATCCCTGATGCTCTTCAAGGGCCGTTTGTCTTTCAAACAGTTCATCCCATCAAAAAGACATCGTTGGTTAGTGAAGTTCTTCTTGTTATGCGATTGTGAATCGGGCTATATTCTCGATTTCATTATTTATTGTGGGGCTGCAACTGAAATTAAAGAATATGACCCTGAAGTTGGAATTTCGGGCAATTTGGTTTTAACATTTCTAGAATCATACAAGGATAATGGCCACAATTTATATGTCGACAACTGGTATACCAGTCCGTTGTTGTTTACCGCATTGCATAACAAGAAAATTAACGCTTGTGGTACCGTGAAGGGCAACAGAAAGTATATGCCACAAATGATAGAAAAGTTGAATAGAGGGGAAGCAACTTATTATTCTTCAACGAATTTATTAGCTGTAAAGTGGTTAGACAAACGGGACGTACGAATGCTTACTACTATGCATCCGTGTGAAACCGAAACTGTCACAAATAAACGAAAGAAAAAGTTTTGAAGCCAAAATGTATAACCGACTACAACAAAAATATGGGTGCTGTCGATAGAAGCGATATGCTGTTGAGTTCAACAGAGTCTATTCGCAAATCCATAAAGTGGTACAAGAAAGTTTTCTTTCATTTATTAGATTTGTCTGTACTAAATTCGCATGCCCTATATGGGATGATAACTGGTAACAATCTACCTCTATTAGATTTCCAGTTGAAACTGGTAAAGGAATTAATTGCTGAACATCGGAAAGTGCAACCCCGAGCATCCTGCAGTGGAAGATCTCGAATGGGTGATTCGCCTTTACGTCTTACAGCCAGGCATTTCCCGTCTATGTATCCACCTACCCTGAAAAACAAGAAACCGCCACCTAAACGATGTGTTGTCTGTTCCAAGCACAGCATCCGTAAAGAAACCAGATACACATGCAAAGAATGTGATGTTCCTTTGTGTGTGTGTAATTCCGTGTTTCCAAGATTATCACACCAAAATAAAGTATTAAAATATTTAACTTCAGAATATTATAAGAATTTTCATTTGTTATAATGTTTAGTATATAATATTTCAGTTTCCGTTAATTTTAAATAATTTTAATACGTGTTTATTGTTAGTAAAAAGAATTTTTATTTGTGTTTATCTTTTGTAATAAGAATTTTAGTTTGTGTTCTGTAATAAATTAAGAAAGTAATACAGTATCTTTTATATTCTATCAATTAGTGAAAACGGGTAAATGACGGGTGCCGGCTACATCCACGCAGGTAATGTATGAGAAAGGCGGCAGACGTACGCCTCTGCATGGCCTTCCCAACGCCGCCCTGGATGAACACATACGAAAAACCAATGCCGACGCGAAAGGGTTAAGCAACTATTTAAGCGTTATTGAACAGTGAATGTCTTTTATTTCTACTTTAGTTTTTCTTATGAGTGCAGTTTAGTTTCACTTCTATTTAAACATTTTTGAAAAACTTAAATTATGTGCCATCAACATAAATCAAGTAGCCGAGACATTCAGTTGTAGCACGTGTAACCCTGGAAACGAGCACATTTTTTGACATCAACTTGACATAAATGTCAAAAAACTTGTCCGTTGCCATGGTCACCCGTGTTTACAACTAAGAGTCGCAATTACTTGATTTATGCTAATGGTGCTTAATTTAAGTTTACAAAAGTATTTAAATAAAAGGAAAACTAAACTGCACTCATAAGAAAAACTAAAGTTGGGCAGATTAAAACAAAAACGAATTATCCTAGAAATAAAAGACGTTCACTGTTCAATAAAAAATCATAATCAAAGAAGATGCGGTTGGTTATAAAATCGCGATTTTCAGTGTTTTCAAATTGCAAACGAACCATTTAAGATATTTTGAGATTATTGGTCAGAACTGAATTTAGAAACTTTGCCTCCATTTAAACGATTTTCTGTTTCTTATAATAAGTGAGATTCCCATGTTGGCCATAAATTATATTTCCCTTTTCACTTATGAAATAATTAATTTTTATTGTTTGTGCATAATTACGTAATTTATTAGAATCATAATATTGGAAGGTATTTTGAAGAACCGGACATTCCTTTTCAATTATAAAATGATTTGTTTCTAAGTCTATTGGACTTCCATTGTTGATTTCCTCAGCTAACTTACTTTAGCTAGCCCAAGTTCCTACTGAAGATGGCAACTTAGTTGCTGAAATATGCATGTGGGTGTTCTAAATATTGTGGTGGTAAGGGATTTCCCAGTTTTATTTACTTGAACCACCGTCTCCGTTCAATTCAATTGTTTGTATTGTTTATGTACAATCAAATAATCTATGATTATCAAATTATTATTAGAATCCATTTTGACAAATGTAAAATGAATGTTATAAAGATGAAATAAATTCTATTCTAGTCTATGGTTGTAAAAAAAAGAAATAATAAAATATGTAAGAATCAAATATGGTACACATTAAGAAAAATAAACATTGATGCAAATTCAAGAAAAACTAAACTTTTGTCGGAGTTGGTAAGTGCATTAAAAATTGGCTTAGTAATGTTAGAATGGCAATACATTTCCAAAAATGATGGAGTTCCACTAAAACAATGTAAATTGAACATTTTTTGTTTTGGTAATAACTTCCAAAGGGATACAGATAATCAAACTTTTTTTTGACCTTTTAGTCAATTTATAATTTTACAAAATTGTCAAATATAAAGCTATCTTCTACTTTTTTTAATAGTAAGATAGTAATATAAGCGACATCCTCGTATATCCCTATATATCCGCATACAAGATCATTGTCACCCGGTATTTTATAACTGAAACTTGCCATACCTGGTAGTATCATCATATTCATCATCATATCGAGCATAATACTCATTTCTCCGACCATCTCTACCGTAATCGCGATTACTCCTATGATCTCTTCGTTTCCGATCTTTGTCCTTATCTCTCTTTAAACTACTGAACTTTTTATCAAAATCATCCCTCCTGCTATCTCTATCATCTCTTCTTCTATCCTTTTCCTTGTCACTATAATAATCTGTGTCTTCCTCATATCGTTTATCCGCATACTTCCGCCGATCGTATTTCTTTTCCCTATACTGATCAGGAGATGGAGAATATCTACTGCTCCTTCCTTTTTCTCTTTCATATTGTTCATGTTTACCATGGTATCTACGATCTTTGCGATCTTTCGGTAATTTGGCTCGGCTATCTTGTTCATGTTCACTGTCTGTACTTTCCTGTCGACTGGAACGCCTCGTGGTTCGTTCTGGCATTGGTAAAGTAGAATTAGCACCATCAGTAGCATTTTCACCAACTGTGAGATCTCTAATTGAATTAACTAAATTAGATATTGCACTAGTGTCCTGGGGTTGACCTTCGATGGAGTCCCGTCTGTTACTGACAGGTGGATTCGTAACCGTTTCATCGAAATTATTAGCACCGTCTGCGTTAGTCTCACGGATATTGCTGTTATAGCTAGATGAGGCACTGCGTACTTGATTATTACTTTTTTTATTATCTGAACTGGTACTACTGTAAGGCAATGGTTGATCAGCACCAATTGTTTCGGAACGGTTTACTGCACTGGCAGAAGTTCCAACAATCAAATTTGAAGCAACAGGAGGTGTGTCCGCTCCTATTGTAGCAGAACGTACTTGACTTCCTACTGGCTGATTTTCCGATTCCGATACGTCACCATCTCCATATGCAGGCATTTGAAAAGATCCTGCTGTAGGTCGCATGATAGACACTTCTGGAGAACTAGATTCTCCAGGTACCATCCGATGCAATCCAAGTGGTAAATCACTTGGGTCATTTCTTAACGACGCAGAGCTACTTCCGGTTTGTCCTAAAACCATTCTACTTAAACCCGGAGGGGGTTCGTCTTGATTGCCTACATTATTATCAGTTTGCTCCATCTGACCTAAAACCATTCTGGTAAATCCTGGAGGGGGTAGTGTGTCCAAACTTTCAATGATCGGCTGATTTCCATGATGAGCTTGATGAAAATCATTATTTGAAAGTTGTCCAGTTTCTAAATACTGATTACGATCATTTATTGGAGCAATTTCGTTATTTTCCGGCCACTGTTGAACAGGAGTTTTGCTAGTACTAACTTTACGAGGCTGGGTTGGTTGTGGAAGCGAGTCGGGTTGTTCAGAATTATCAGGAAGGGTTTCCAGGTTGACGGACTGATTGAAAGGACTTGAAGACACTGGATAAGTATGTTGATTTGGCATATAAAATGCTTGTTGATGGCTGTCACCCTTGAATTTATTTGCAGCTTTATGTGACAAAACTGAAGCTCGTTTGTAGGGATTTCTTGAATCATCCCCTCCAGACACAGGTGGTGGAAGAAGTGGAGGCGTTTGATTCTTGATTGGTGGAGGTGGTGTTGGATTAGTCTTCAATGTCCTTATATCTTCCTTCACATTTGATAGTACCTCTCTGTTTTCATGTTGGGTATTATAATTATCTTGTTTATAATAATTATTCGTGGCATTTGGCTCAGTTTTACCTGGTACTTCTTGTACACTTTGGGTGTTGTATGTGTCAAATTGCTGGCTTCTTAAGGTTTCTTGCCGGTTTGCCGCAAAAGTATCAGTGTTAGCATCATGTCCTGATATTGGGGATTCACTAATTGTAGAGCTTCGGGATAACATATGACTTTTATCACTCTCTGAAGTATGTAAAAGGTCAGATGAATCTTGAGATAGTTGAGATTCTGTTGACCACTGTGGTGTTAAATTATCAGATTTACTATGTTTTGGGCTGGACATGACCAACAACTGATTGACTGGTACATTTTCAGAATAACTTGCAGGTAATAAATTTATCTTTTGTTCATTGTCTTTTAAACTTTGAAGACTGTCTGGACTTCGGTTATGCTTCTCTGCCAATTTCCCCATTTTTGGAAATACAGTATCCTGTTTGCTTTCTATATGTTGTATGTTTTGATGAGCAAAACCATCTAAATTTGTATTTATAGCTTTCCCATGTGCTTCGCTATTATTCTTGTTTGAAATATTGGTAGCAGAATTAGTATTATTTGGATCTTCAACTGACCAATTCCATGCCTCATCACTGCCAAAGCTATCTGTAATATTTTTGGTAGGTTGGGTTGTGTTTGCATTTGAATTTACAGCAGGTAAGCTTTGAACATTTGAATTATCTTCATCACCCCACCCCCAATTCCATGTATCAGCATCTGATTGTGGTTGTTGTGGCTCCACATGATTAGGGGTCGCCCCATAATTATAAGCTTGATTATGGATGGTTCCTCAACATAGTTTTGTTGCTGATAGCTGTTATTTTCATAATAACCAGTCTGACCTTGACCATACTGCGTGTATTGCTGGTTATATTGATTTGTTGCATTTTGGTTATAGGATTGGCCTATTTGTTGATTATAAGACTGTTGCCAATAATCAGGTTGTTGTGATGGTTGACTGTAATTGGGTGTAGGAAATGACTTTTGTGGGTTTGGCTGTGTTTGAGTAAACCAGTTGTTTGTTGGTGTTTGCAGATCTTGCTGTTGCCATTGAGTCTGCAAATTTAAATGTATTTGTTAATTATTTGCTTACAGCTTCATGGCTATAAAATATGGTTTTGATGACGGAAATTTAAGTGGCTTGTCTAGAAATTAAATGACTATAGGAATATGAATTATTAACCTTGTCTTTTGTTGGCCAAGTTTACTTAATTAGTGAAAGTATTGCTTTTAACTGCCTAATTACTCGAATTCCTGCCGGTTGCTATATGAACATTGTCAACCTAATCAACGATTGCTAATCATTAAGAAATATGATATTTAGATCAAATTTCCATAATAATGATTACAATAGAAAGTGATTTGTGTTATTTCCTGACTATTCACTTTTAAATTGTGCAGTTCCTTTGCAAATAATGGCCTTCAAGTACACTGGATATAAATAAAAACATATGTATTTTATAATTATCTAGTATTTTATTTTAAAGTATTTACAACTAGTTTTCTGAAATGCCAATGAACAGTATACTTGGTATTGATTAATAAACACTCTTGTGCTTCAGATTTGAGATAGGTCTTTACTATGCAGAACAAAACTTTAGTAAATATTGATTCTACTGATTATTTAAGAACAAGATAGTGCATTACTAATTTGTTGAGCACTAAATATTCTACATCTAACGCATAATATCAACAGTGGCTACCCACTACTTGAACTACCAAAAATATTTTCTATGCTAATAATTGTTAGTCCCTATTATTTTAGTAAACTTTTATTTCAATGTTTTTGCTTAATTTGATGGGAATGCATACAGTATTTGACAAAGTAAATCAGGCATTAGACGCAATTATAAATACCAAATAAATTTTCTATTTATTATTTTTCTCTAAAATAATTAAGGGAGCCCCAATATTTAAAATGGTTTAATATTCAATAGTAAAGTGCTATTTTTTTAAATTAACACACTTTGAAACATAACTATTAAGGAGATCCTAAACCAGCCTGAGCATTCAAAATAAAATGTAGCTTCTTACATAAGCGAACCATTATTTTCTTTCCTTGTTTGTTCTGGGATGTAGAGCGTTTACCTTAATGCTGGAAAGCGAACTGAAGCTAATGTAAACGGCCATATGTTTAGTACAGTATAAAATAAAGTGGTTATAAAGTCTTGGCGTTGTTTCAATTTTATGAATTAGATAAATTACAATTCTGGATATGTTGTCTATTGGTTAAAAAAACAGTACGTAGAAAGGTTGCATATTAACGTAGCTAAGGTGACAATAGCTAACACTAATTTAGTTTATTTTCAGCCACTTTAGCGTTGCCTTACTTAAAACAAATCATAGCTACTCTATATTAATGAATGCAACATTAAAGTTGCATTTTATGCTAATCAAGTAAGCATACCAAAATATAACACAAATTTCTTAATTGGTCCTTGGTTTGAAATATACAGAATAATTTAATTGCATTTAACTGTGTGCTTGATGTCTGGTTTTTAAAATAAATTTTACTCAAATGAATAATACGTGCTGTGATTTTATATATTTTAGATCACTAGACACTTGATTTTTAAAGTACTCGGAGGACCACCTTCCCATTAATATTTCGGGAAGAAAAAATAGAGCTTCTTTCTGGTAAGGAATCTATTTTCAGACTGGCTACAATACATGAAATATATATCCTGCCTAGGCAGCACCCTTCAGCAGTGCAGGTGGGGGGTGCCGACGCAACCAGGCAATTTTAAGCTTGGGCTTAAACAATAAGTCAAACACAAAACAATCATTGATCCTATATTTAATGACCTAATTGTATGTACAATTTAGATCATTGTCCTTAACTTATAAATTGTTTTATGTACAGTGAATTATAATACAATATTACAAAAATCACTAATTCTTAAAAACTGGGTGTAAACTATATTTGCTAGGTTAGCTTTCGATATTGTAAAAGTAAACTTTTGATAAATCACTGATATCTGAATATAACTTCCAAACACTACTAAGCGACGTTGTGCCCTCAAAGAACTGAATTAGAGACTACCTGTTTATTACAAAAATAAAAAAATAAGAAGTTTGTGTTTTAATATCTTATTTTCCTACATTCCTATATAGGAATTAGCAATCACAAATTCAAAATATAACGTTACAAATCACACAAGGTATTTTATAACTATTATGCCAAGTGATAAATCTAAAAACATGAATATTTATATTCATTATATATTTAAAAATTGCTTAGCTTGCAAAAACTTGTGTATCAGGCACACCTTCATACGTTTACACCACAAGTACGAAAATAATAATTATTTTTAGGGGGGTAAAAAAATCAGATAACCCAAATATTGTCATTTTAATTAGCAATTGTGCAGTTACTTCTTCAGAGTGTGGGTTTGTAAAGTCCAACAGACGTCTTAACAAAACTGATTTGCATAATCAATATGTTCAACCAACCAAAAGTGTATTCCATTTACAATAATTAAAGATTTACAGTTTTCGCTATATCTAATTAGAAAAGGATTAAGTACTAACCTGCAAATTGGAATGTTGATTGGGGTTGTACATTTGCACAGGTGGCGCAGATGAAGGGTTGGGGCTTGCGGCCTGTCCACGCCTTTTTATCCAAGACATTCTTATTACCTGAAGAATCCGCAGATATAAACACTAAATATCATCCATTAAATTGCAAAAAGTACACGTCAAGCACTGTTTCAGTAAACATGGTAAAAGTTCTGTGTCCTAACCTCAATTTTAAACGTCAAAACGAAACAATTCGCTAAATACTTCTCACTTCCCGTGTATTACTAAAGTCTACGAGTTTAAAGTTAGCTATTTTTACTAAAATCTGAAAATTTATTTAAGAAATGCAAAAATAATGAGGGCATATGTTAGAAATTTCTCCGACATAGATAGCAAAGAACTGTCAAATTAAATACATTTCTACGATTTTAACACTTCTATGAACAAATTTAATGCGAAATAAAGCACTTACCAATAATTATCCGCCGTTTAGTTCATATTTAAACACTTATCACAAAACATTGATCACTACAGTGACTTTCATCTTGTCCACACTGAAAACTGGTTTAACTTGCTGGTGATGTGTTGGCTTTGTAAATAAGCATTATTTGAAGGTATGCCGCGATAATAATTAAAACCCCATAATTATATACAGAATAAAAACGTTAAAAATCACAGGCAAAAACATTTAATCAAATAACACCAGTGGAAATTCTACAAAACTTAAAAAAATTGGAAGGTAGGCAATAGGTGTATCGTAAGAGGTTTTTAATAGTTCAAAGGTTACGCTGGACGGTACAGAGGTGGCGCAACGGTCCACGTGGCGTATTAATACAGTGCCGCATTTAGGTTTTTTTTGTAGTGCTGCATGACATATGTTATCACGTACCTACCTACTTCCAATGTAAGTGGAAGAATGTGCGGTCTTAAAGCGGAGCACTCTTTAGATCTCTGTTGATATTGATACATAATAAAAATTAATGTATATGTGTAACCATTTTTATAAATTATGTAATGAATGGGCTCCGACTCCAATTCCCTGTTGACATCGTTGCTGGGAAAGTTATGAACTAATCATCAACATTTCTATTTAGAAATGTAATGAAGAGGAGAAAATTGTATTTGTAGATATTACACAAAAATCTTTTTCAGTCAAAAATTATTTTTAGAAATTTACTTTTATGACACAGAAAGATATCTATAGCAACATGTTAATTATTTTTTAAAACATTTACATATAATGATTAAATGAACCAATATTACTTTTTAGACATTTTTGTCACTAAAGGCGTTGTACTAAAAATGAGTTAACATCCTTTGTTAACTATCATCGGTTGCATACATATTATATACCTAGATAGCTTATTTTTCATTCTGAGTTGTGAATAGTCTTAAACATGCCCAATAATGCCTGACTTGCAGATGGTTACTCCAACAACATACATGTTATGGACAACTAAACTTATAACTTTCGAAAATTTACAGAAGACCAAAGAAGCAGGCTTCGCTAAGAAATAAAAAATAATTTTAAAATTCAAATACTATTTTTTTAATTGCTTTGATTTTGGGAGTTAGTCATTTTTACATTTCAAAACTTAACTTGCTATCTTCAAAAATGTTGTTCACACTATTAATGTATAGCATTCAATTTACAAAAATTCTTAGAATGTATACAGACGAGCTTCCTTAATAAATTGAAAATCTAGTTTGTAGATTGCATGCCTTTCTAGCGTTTGTGTAATATTTTATATAAAAAAGTTGGAGCAGTTTTAATTTCGAAGTTAAAACTAAAGAGTTCGGAAAAATCTAATTAGATTTATATTACGGGCCCTATAGCATCTAAGTTGTATAAACGCCTTCGCAGAAGAAATACCACTGAAAAATTAACAGTTTTGAAATATTCCAATTTTTCATGAAATCAGTAGTGTCCCTATACTATGGCATGGTGGCTTATTAAAAATCTATACTGTTATATAATGCAGGCATGACATGTACTGTACATACCTACTATAGATGAGCTGCAGTAGATATGCTTTCAAAACCAAACATTTATAGAGATATGTCTATTTATTATTTTAATAAAAAGTATTCTGTACATAATCTTAAGTAATATAAGTACTCTATCTAAATTATTCAATATGCACTATCACTACGTACGTACATAATGCACACAAATGGCAGTGGTTGTTTTCATAAAAATATTTACATTCTTCATTTAACCTAGACATAAATAGGTGCTATAATAACAAAATGTATAAATATTATTTATACAAAAGAACACAGATTAGTTAAATCATTAAAAGGTACTAACTCTAATAACTTTTCTGTATAATTTCTAAGATTCTCTAAATCATCATTGTCAGTATTTAAGTTGTGTTTTTCAGTATTATCACTTAAAGCATACAGGACCAACAGAAAAACCGAATGCTTGGTTAGGCATTCCATAATCCACTGGATAAAAATCAATAATAGGCAGTTGATTTAATCTTTTACTGCGAATTTCGAAAATAGTTTCACTTTTGCTTTTTCGAGTTTTACATCCATCGGTAATTACAAACGGTTTAATGGCGGTGCTGGAAAATTCTTGATCATTTTCTCCTAGAAGTTTTATTGACATATCGTATTTGTAGGTTTTGGTGTTGTACCATGCAGCTGCGTTAATACAAGTATATGTAAAGTTCTGGTATCCTTCTTGAGAGAGCAATCGGAGGAAAGTCATTTGCACAACACCTACAGTTTCATAGGTGATCTATAATTAAAAAGCAATTATACATCATTAAATATTTTGAAATTTTATTTATATACCTTGAATCCTCCGCGAAGGTTTGAATACCAGTTGTTTTGGTTTCCTTCTTTTCGCCATGGAATATTAGGCATTTGGGAACTATGTATATCTGGAAAAACACATGTTTCTCCACCACCAGTCATATTGCAAAATACATAAATGGCATCATCTGGCATTCCAATATTTGGGTCTATCCAATACCAGCCTAAAATATGATGTGTAAGTGGTTTGTTAGTGTGCTCAATTTTTTATGTAATACTTACCATCAAGAAATTGAGGGTGTCCATAGTAAAGATCCCTGCAACTTCTTACAGGATTTTCTCTGGTTCCTAAAGGTTTTCTTGCACGTTCTAAATCTTGACGCATGGCATATATGCTGTTGTACATATCCAAAAACTTCAAGCCATCGTCTTTTTGTGCAGTGCCATTTTCTTCCTTATCTTTGTTTTCTACAGGCTTTTTCTTCACAATTGTGGTATCTTCCTCATATTCAGCTCTACAAAAAATAGAAAATTTATTAAGTATAAACTATTTCATTAAATTTTAATTTACATAAGATCTTCAACGCTTCTTCGAGACCTGGCTAATTCATTTTGGAACAGCAACTCAGGTGGTAGTAATGGCATTTCCGCAGGTGCTCCAGGTGGTCCAGGTGGACCTGGTGGGCCTTCTTCGCCTTTTAATCCTCCAGGACCTCCTGTGCCCTTTGGCCCAACGGGTCCTTCTGAACCTGGCCCACCTTGTGGTCCATCATTACCTTTTGGTCCCAATAATCCAACTGGACCCTAATATAACAATACTTTTAATGCAACCTTTGTTTACATGGAAAATACTCACAATTTCTCCTTTTTTTCCTTCAGGTCCAGTCGGTCCTTTAGGACCACGTTCTCCTTTTTCGCCTATTTCACCGTTCAATCCTGGTCCTCCTAATTCTCCTCTATGTCCTTTTGGACCTCTTCGGCCTCTATCCCCCTTTTGTCCTTTTGGACCAGATTCTCCTGTTTTACCAGAAAGGCCGACAGCTCCAGCTTTGCCAGGCGGTCCAACATCGCCCTATAAAAGTAAATGTTACCATGCTTAATACTTTTCTGAACAGATATATTTGCAGAGTATATGTACAAATAATGCATTACAAAAAACTCACAGCAGGTCCAGCAGATCCTCTTAGGCCTGGTAAACCTTGTGGTCCTGGTTCGCCTTGTGGACCTACAGGTCCTTGTAAACCAAGTGGTCCAGGGGGTCCTTTATCGCCCTTTTCACCTGCAACTCCTGTAGTACCTTGTAAGCCTGCAGGTCCTTCTGACCCCTAAGATATAATTATTCTAGTTTTAAAATTACAGTTTACGGTTTAACTTATTTAAATTAAGGAAGAATTGATGAAACATATGTATAAGAAAGACAATACTACTTACAGGTTTTCCTGGTGGACCAACGGGCCCCATTTTGCCAGTTGGACCCACTTCTCCTGGTGGACCTGCCTCACCTTGTCTTCCATCTGAGCCGTCTTTACCAGGTTCACCTTTTAAACCTACTAAACCAGATTCACCGGGAGGTCCTGTTGCAAAGAAAAAATACAAAATTCGGTGTTTATTTACTTGATAAATCATTTAAAATCTATTTATATTAAGTGAAACTGACATCCTTCCTCTATAAAAAATTTGATAAAATACATTTTTTTTAAATTTACTTCTATTATAAATTGTTAATAGTTTATGTATGTACTTTAAATCATATACAATAAAATTTTTATACAGGAGACGCAATAAAACGAAATATTTTATGATTTCCTCAAAATTATAGATTAAAAAATACACAAGCCGGAAACACTTATAAAAAGTATTTGCTCAAAACGAGAAAAGTTAAGGACTTTAGAGTTTTAAAATACAAAATTTTGAAGATTAAATTAAAAAGGTCAAATCTGATTCAATTTACGTTGCTTTAAATGTAGTGTACGGAAAAAAACCTTTGAATAATATTGTGCACAATTTATATTTATATATGTACATAAACCATTTGCCGTGCATGAACATAACAAAATCTGTATTATTTTCTTTATTGTTCATAAAACATGCAAAAAAATTACCATTTGCATAAGAGGGAAACTTGTCCAATGCGAAAAGTAAGAAGGTACTTTAGATTCCGCTTTAAACAAGTTTCACTGTACTTTACCTGGAAATCCTGGAGGTCCAGCGGATCCTTTTGGTCCTTCTGGTCCCAATAAGCCTCTTGGCCCAAGCGGGCCTTGAACTCCAGCCTTTCCTTCTTCCCCTTTTGGACCAGGTGGTCCACGGTCACCCTAAGTAATAAATTATTTATGTGCAGCGAAATAATGTATGAAGATTTTTTAAATGTAAACATTTCTGCCTAATTGTGCTACTGTCACCATTTCTTGAAATGCTATATTAGTTGTTTCGTATTGTATTTTTATATAGTACAGTAACCTACGTGTTTTCCATCAGCTCCTGGTGGTCCAACAGGCCCTGGAATTCCAGGTTCACCTTTATGTCCTTGTAATCCTTCTGGTCCCAGTGGACCTGGAAGTCCTTCCACTCCTTTAGGTCCTCTAGGACCTGGTTCACCAGGTGAACCGGCAGGACCTAGTGGTCCCTTCTGCCCTATATCTCCAACTTCTCCTTTAATGCCTGGTGGCCCAGGTAAGCCTTGTAAACCGGCTGGCCCTGGCGGACCTCCAACACCTTCTGGCCCATCTTCTCCTTTAGCTCCTAATCGTCCAATTTCTCCTGGAGGCCCCTTCTCACCTATCGGACCAACTAGTCCAGGTTCTCCTCTCAAACCTTGAGGTCCTGGTCCTCCTATTGGTCCCTATAAATTATATGATATGCTATCTTGACTTATCTGTATTTTGTACAATGCAGCTATCATATTTTATTGCACTTTGATATAAGTACCTACTGTGCTACTACTTTTATGTCTTATACGTACCATTTCTCCTTTCACACCTTTAAAACCTTTTTCCCCAGGAGGTCCGATGTCACCTTTATCGCCATCCTCACCGGGGGGTCCTATTGGACCTGGTGAACCTGGCAATCCTCTTAGTCCAGGTATTCCATCGCGCCCAGCAGGACCTGGTGGACCTGCTTCACCTCTCTCTCCTTTAGCGCCTCCGGGACCAGGAGGGCCCGGAGGGCCTTTACGACCGTCAGGACCCGGTGGACCATCCTGTCCTGCTTCGCCTTGCTGTCCTTTATCTCCAGCTGGCCCTGCAGGACCCGCAGGTCCAGTTTCTCCTTTCAATCCTGGCATACCCTAAACCACATGTTAAAAGTAAGGTAATTGTTCTGATCATTTCAGTTTCATCAGCACTTACTGGTAATCCCGAGGTTCCCCGTTCTCCTGGAAATCCAGGTAAACCAGTGGTACCTTGAGGACCTGGTTTTCCAGGTAATCCTGGAGGACCTGGCAAGCCTTCTTTACCAGCTTCGCCAGGTGTGCCCGGCTCTCCAGGGTGACCTGGATTTCCAGGTATTCCTGGTTCTCCAACAGGACCCGGCTCTCCAACAGGACCTTGAGGTCCTATAACTCCGGGTGAACCTGCTGGCCCAAGTGGACCAGGTTCTCCCTGAAAGAGTAGCGATATTATAGTACTGGTGATAGTAATATGCATGACATAATGTTTACAGGAGGTCCTCTTTCACCAGGTGGACCAGGTATTCCATCTTTTCCATTAGGTCCGGTTGGACCAGGAAGTCCTACAAAACCTCTTGGTCCTTCAGGTCCTTGTGATCCCTGTTCTCCTTGCGGTCCTGGTGGGCCAGGTTGTCCAGTATCCCCTTTAGGTCCCGGTGTACCTTCTGCACCTCTACGACCTCTTGACCCCCGAAAGCCTCTAGGCCCAGTTTCTCCTCGTTCCCCAGCTATTCCAGGGTTGCCCTGTATATTGTAAATAAAATTTGAACATTATGATGGAACTATATTTATTGTATGTATAGTTCTATAGGTATAACAAATATCAGCATGGTATTTTACCCTGTCTCCTTTTTCTCCCGACGGACCGCTTTTTCCAGTAGCTCCTTTGTCACCCTTTTCACCAGGATTACCAGGGTATCCAGCAAAACCTGGAATACCAATTTTACCTTTTTCACCTGGCGGACCTATTGCACCGGTTTCGCCCCTTGGACCATCAAATCCCTTCAAAATGAAAATTGTTAAAACAGAATATTCTATTTCTGAAAAGCTACTACTTTTGGTCCCTCAGGTCCTTCTAATCCAGGAATACCAGGTGCTCCAGTTGGTCCAGCATCTCCTTTTGATCCATAATCTCCCTTTTCTCCATCTAATCCCCTTTCCCCTTTATCTCCTTTGTCTCCTGAAGGACCGCGTTTACCTTCATCACCTTTTACACCACGACTACCGGGAAAACCTACTGGTCCATGAGGTCCCTGTTGGCCTTGTTCACCTTTTACCCCTGGATTTCCAGGATTTCCTGGATGTCCCGGCACACCTTCAGAACCTGGTAATCCTGGTAAACCAGGCTTTCCTTGTGGTCCCTAAAAGAAATATGTGTTTATTTATATGTAAAAATATGAATTATTTCTGCATTCGTTTACTCAGGTGTTAAAAAAGCATACTTTGTATATTGGGTACACCATTAACTATTTTGGAAATCTATTATGTATATAATGGGTGTCTCAGTAACAACTTGAATTTTGAATTGCGCGCCATTTTCATTTGTTTAAAGTTTAGCCCGCCATATTTGGTGGTTGTTACGTGGAAAGTTTGACATTTACGAAAATGCCGGGCTATAGTTTAGAAGAACGGTTATTAATTGTGAAGACAAATACGGAGAAAATTTTACAGTGACAATTCGCAGGTTACGTGACCATTTTGGAGTGCATAATCGTCCGTCGCGGCCCGCTATTGAAAATTTAATCAAAAAATTTGAGCAGACCTTTTCAGCGAAAGACGAGAGAAGCCTTGTGCGTATTCGCCCTGGACGGCCGGCTCTTAACATTGCCGCCGTAAGAACCAGTGTCGCAGAACAACCAAACACCTCCATCCGGCGTCGCGCCCAGGAATTGCACATCAACCGCAGCACTCTCCAACGCATTTTGACGAAGGATTTGCACCTCCACCCATACAAAATTCAGCTGACTCAAGAACTGAAGCCGGCCGACCATGGACAGCGCAGAAATTTTAGCAACTGGATCTTGGAACAACAGCAAGCATTTCATACCAAAATTATCTTTAGTGATGAGGCTCACTTTTACCTGAACGGCTACGCCAACACCCAGAATTCAAGGATCTGGGGCTCAGAAAATCCACACGCCATACAAGAACGTTCTATGCATCCTGAAAAAGTGACAGTTTGGTGTGCCATGTGGATAGGAGGAATCATCGGACCGTACTTTTATGAAATTGGTGAAGGTGTCTCCGTAACTGTCAACGGCGTTCGCTACCGTGACATGTTGTCAAATTTTTTCTGGAGGGAATTGAATGAAATGAACATCCATGACATGTGGTTTCAG
>JABXWE010024543.1:0-24541 GCA_014611495.1 Limonius californicus | reverse complement strand
GTTTTATCTTAAATTGGTAATATTTTAAATCTTATTGCTTCTTCCTTTAGTTTTCTTTGTCCTTAAAATAATATGCAGGATCTGGATTGTCATATAAAGCAATGTTGCTAAACTAATGTTACCTACGTTATCATTGCATTCTAACACAAATGCCATATTTTTATTCTTTAACATTTCTTAAATATTATTTCCATGTAATCTAGATGGTTGTATTTTATTTACAAGGTAATTTAAAAATACACCAAGTGTTCCATTTACGAAAAAACAAGAACATCGTTACTCGAAAGTATTTCAAAATGTAGTACACGTTACAACTTATGTAAAATATAAAGTTTTGTTAAGTATTTAATAGCCTGTACTATATTTGTTAACGTTTGACTTTGAACTGTTATATTTTGAAAATTTTAGTAATAATGTTCAAGAATGCATTTAACGGTGCGTTTTTCAAATTTGTAACTTTTTTGGGACTTTGAGGTTTGTTTTGGGCTTGAGCGGAAATATAAAAATTTAATTATTATTTCCTTGTATCATTATCGTTAATATTCCAAAAGTAATGTATAACAGATTGTATAACGAACACAATTTAGTTAATTTCAAAATTTGTGTTCATAAAATCGAATCATTTTAAAGCAAACCATTTAACATTTTTAATTTCTGCTCCTACGTCATCATTTAAGTGAAGGACCACCATTTTATTATGTTATTTTAACCCCTTTTCTAATTTTAAGCTTTTAGATAGTCACATTATATATTAAACACGATCTAACTGTTCATTAATAATTAGGGTCACCTTTCAGCACACTTCGTTTCACTTGAATATTCATCAAACATAATTTCACCTCTGCACTCATCCACTAACACTAATTTAACTACCGTGCCAACTCAGTTCTGTTCGATTTCAATGAAATTCGTTACTCATGCGGCTCCACCGCTATATTCAAATTTAACGTAAGCCTCAAAAGAGCGAGGCACTACCAATTAACATATTTGAGAAAGTGATGGAAACAGCATGGTGTAACTAGTTTTTAAGCCAAGTTAATTGCTAATGTTTACTATTATGACATTGAACTTAATTCCTTTCACTTTGTATTATTACCTTGCCATAGGTGACAGTTTCACCGGCCATTTTTCAATAACGATGCCTTACTGGAGCAATGCTGGGAATTAGTATGGAGATTTATGCCGGTGAAATTGAGGTCTATTTACAACAAAGTGACATAAATAGAAGAAATTAAGATTGGAATTTAAATACACTATTTTAGGTATTTTTATTTCAATTTGATGTTTTTGTTCTGGGCCACTTTTTTTAATGTACAAAAACTAGTCTCTGGAACTTTAGAACCTTTAATGGCGGAAAATTGTTACACGCGCTTAGTAAGTGATGGTTTGGTGTTTCAAATAAATTATTTAAATTAAAATGTCAGTTCCTAGTTGATGTTATTATTTGCAATGACGCTGTAGTTAAAGATAACTGCATTGGTATTTTCGCTAAGAAGAATATCACTTGTCTATGTGCACTTTGAGAAGCGGAATTAATGTTAGAGGATGCCTTTTCAAATCCACTTAAACTAGATGAAAGGTCTGTTGCTGCTCTTCAAAAATTGCGCACTTGCGTACCATTTGTACTGCTATACACATTATACTGAAAAGTAGGGTGTTTGTGTTTAAAGTTTCACTTGAAAGTTGTTTTAAATGAAATATCTATTTTTTTATAATTTACTGCAGCTAAGCAATTAAACACTTCGAATGAGACCATATCCTTTCTACAAGAAACCAGGTGGTGTATGTTTTACCAATTTTAAATACTTTTATATTCTGACATTTTGAAAGTGGACGAAAGAAAATAATAGCTTTATAATGATAAACGTTAAAAGGGCTGCCTAGTTGCATGGTTAGTGCAATTCACTTTCATTCAGTTCGTGTAATATCGTTGGCGAAAAAATTAATTATTATCCAATTTTTCAAAACTGTTGTAATTGAGATATACAAGCAACTCTACAAACACCCAAATCTCATAGGGTTTCAATTAGGAATCACATGTAGTCATCTAAATGTTACCTTATAGGGGTGATATTTTATGCAATAGAAACGTAAATCGATATAACGTGTAAAGGGTAATGACTTACTTGTGCTACCAAAGTTTGTAAGATTATCTGCAGTATTGTGTGGTAAATAATATCAAATTCAACATGTATTTTTCAACTTTATTTCAATCTATATCTAATCTTTAATCGACTAGCTTTCTGAAAAGGCTTGTATTTTCCTTGCTGCGGCCTGTGTACTATCCTGGTTATTCCGATTCGGAAAAATATGATATATATGCCTCTCACTTGCTTCCTAAGAAAGATACAGGGTGTCAAAGTTTAAAAAAACAATTCATTTTTTCATTATATCTTCTAGGAAAATGGGAAATCAAACAAAATTTTGTATCTCTCTTGTGTTGGGTTATTTTCTGAAGTTATATACCTCCAAATGCGTCACATCAGTGGCGTCCAATGGGGTTACAACAATGGCGGCTCGCGGGTGAAAAAATAGGTGAAGTACTATTATAATAACCCTAATAATAGATAACAAATGGAAAAAATATAATTTAATGTCAAGTTACCTAGTCTTTGTAGACCAAGTCTATCCTTCTGTCCTTAAATGCAGAAAAATTATTTATTATGTCTTCGTAAAATGGTTGATTTTTTATTAATTCTAATAAGAGTTCTTTTTGAATTGAAATATTTGCCAAAGAAGAAAGCCTATCTTAGGGCGCTTAGAAATATCGATTTGTGTTATTTATATTTCCTTAGTCTTTTCGAAGAGTGTTTCAAAAAAATTGTCATTCCTTTTCCATTTTAATAGTGCAATATTTTTTTATTTTTGTAACACAAAAATTAATATCCAATGATTTCTTTTGAAGAACAACAAATAACATGTCAGTGAGAGAGAAAATATCATTACATACTACAGCTCAAAATGTGAATTCAAATTTGTTGAAATCGTTTAAAAACCCTCTTGCAAGCCGAATTGATGTTTTGTCTGATGATTCAGAGGTTATTAAAAATACAAATACTTCTTTTAATTTATTCCAGTCTTCAACAATTACGTTAACTAATATAGAGTTGGACGACCATCGCATTTCTGTAATAGTTAGTACACGTTTTGTAGTTGGTGAAATAAGTGTGTAAGTTCGTTTCGCAGAATGATGAAAAAAGAAGGAATTCCACTGCGGCTTGCAAAGAAAATTCGACATTATGATATTTTTTTAAGACTTTGTTGTAAGACAAGATTTAAACGGTGTGCTAAGCAGTACACCAACATAGCTTGTGGCACCCTGTCTTTTATTTTTTGACAAAGCGTTCTACTACTTTACCCCCGGAATTAATAAATCTTGTTATTAATGCACATTGAAAAGTCTGAGTCTGAGTTTTAATCTCTATCGGACTTCTTGATATTAATAACGTTAAAAGTTCTATAAAATTTCCACAATTTGCTGAGTCACTGCTTTCGTCGTGTCCGCGAAACGCTAATTCTTGCTTGCTTAAATACAAAACTGTGTCGATAACTGTTTGGAGAATAAGTCTATTTAATCGAACATTTTCATTAAATTATGCTTTAAAAAGTTTCGCGTTTTCTTTTAAAGCATCGCCTATGGTGTTTTGATTTTTCTCAAAATTCCTTAACTGTAATGCACATATTAAATGATGTTTAGAGTCGGCATGTTTATGTAACGCCCTTGTAATATTTAACAGATCTGCAAATCCCTCCCTGTTCCAGACAGACTGTTTTGTACAAAAGAGCAAGCAAGGCCAACAAAATAATTTTTGTAGTATTGGGCTGCTACATAACCATTTGTATTCGGTGCACCAAGAAATTTTAAACTTAAGATTGTATGATTTTCTACTCTCTTTTAAGTCTTTTTTCGCGGAAATTGTCAAACCAACTGTAGATCGCCCTTGATTTAAAACGTCTTTTTTATCTTCTTCCTTCCAATGCCTCAATGGCGTCACTAACAAGCTGCACAATATGTCATTAAAAGGATTCATAGTTCTCCTGGTAATTATCTACGTATAAAAGTAAACTTTCCAAAACAGAAGCACACACAATACGAGTACAAACGCACAACACAATCAATAATAGTATTAGCTACCAATTAACTATAATTCATAAACGAACGAATAAAATAAAAAACCGCAATATGATGTTCTGCGGTTGCTTGCGAGTTAACACTTCACTTGCGCGTTTCACCGCGTACCAATTCTAAATAGTGACGTAGGCGTTACTATGGCAACGGAGGTATAAGTGCAGAGTTAAAATACGTTTGAAGCCGGCTCTTCACAACAACTGCACGAGTGTTGTAGGTAAGGTTCTTATGGTCGACGCTCGACGGACTACATTAAAATTTAAATTTTTGTGTGTTTTCACTAAGCTTATTGTATCTACGAGTATGTATGCCATAAATAAACGACTCCTAATAGGTGTAATGCTGATAAATAATTTGTTATGTAATTTAAATAAGTATTCACAATTGAATGAAAATTTTAGGTGAAGAGGCACTTCACCTACTTCACTGGGCGAGCTGCCACTGGGTTACAACGGATTTATTTCAAGAAAAAAGAGTACGCCACCTGGTGTTTCAATTTCTTTTCTCTTTTTAGAAGATCCCCATTCCATTTGGAATAAGATGCGCTTTTACAAACTTTTGATTTAGGTCCTAGTTTCAAAGATATTAGCAAAGCAAACAAAATAAGAAAAAAGAAACAAGAAGATGCTCAAAGTGCAATCCACCATTTTCAACACATTTTTGGCAACGTCGAGCTAATGAATGTATGGCAATTCTTACATTTATTGGTGTTGCCTGAGCTCATTGTAATTATTTTCTATTCTTAGAATTAATTCGTCGCGGGGTGTGTTACAAACTTTTTCTTTAACATAGCTCCGTACGAAAAAATCTAATGGATTTAGATCTGGCGACCGCGGCGAGCAGGGTATTGGTCCTACATCAGGATTTAGTTCAGCAAAATTGGCGTTCGCTATTCTTCCTATCCAATGCTCTGGATAGTTTTCGTTTAACCACTCTCTAACTTGATTTCCAAAATGTGGAGGCGCCCCATCCATTTGAATTCAGTGTCTTTGCAACAAATTAAGAGGCACATCTTCCATTAAGTTTTCTAAGTCGTTTTCAAGAAACTCGAGAAAGAGCGGGGCTGTCAAAAAATGTATGAAAATTGTGGTAAATAAGTATCCTAACTTTCGTAAAATTTGACTCGCCGGTCCACAGAATTTGGGACAAGAACTGCGGATGATCTGCGACGGAATTCAAGATCCCGTTGCAGAAATTTAAACTTTTTGACGTCCCCTGGCTATGAACCTTGCACACGTTGTAGATGAAAGCCTTTTCGGTGGCCATTTGCAAAGTTCGAAACACTATTTATTGCAACATGCCCTAGCTGCCCATCAAGTGTCTGTTGGCATGAAAAGCCCTGATAATTCTGTTATCATCCATGTTATTCCGATTTTGGACTCGATTTTGCTCACCAGCTTTCTTCAATCCAAATTCATAGAATCGACGATGCGTATCAACAAAACTTGCGCGTTAGGTACTTTTCTTTCCGGAAAAATATATTCCTGAGTTGCTGCATGAGAACAACCATTGCAGAAACTATAAACAAAGTGAATGTCCGCATACTCAGTATTGAAAAGATATCTTGGCATTTTTTCTTTTAATAATATCACAACTAAAGTACCAGAACTGATGGACAGGTACAAAGGACATTCAACCAATTATTTTAGTATTTCCATGGCTAACTCAAAATAATTATTGTTCTATATCAGGTTTGCATGTATTGAAGAAATTCAAGTATCTCTGAAACTAGGAACTTAATGCAAGGTCTGTAATAGCGAGTCTTATTCTAAATTGAATGGGGATTCTGAAAAAAGAGAAAACAAATTGAAGAATCCCAGTAGCGTACTTTCTTTCTTTGTACCCTATTGCACGCCACTGTTGTGACGCATTTGGAGGTACATAATTTCAGAAAATAACCCTACAGAAGGAAGGCACTTGTACAAAATTTTGTTTGATTTGCTCTATTTTGCTAGAAGATATAATAAAATAAAGATTTGTTTTTCTAAACTTTCTATTTTCTCAATAACGCCTGGTGTCTGTACTTTGTATAACTTACTAATAAACCGAGAAATAAACCATTTTGCACGTTCCTTCGTATTTAGTGAAATTGTATAATATGTGGTAATAGTTGTTTGCTGATGTTAGATAATAGAAAGTAAAAAGTAAACAAAAGTTATTTTAGCAAAATAGGTCGATATTTAAAAATGCGGTTGTATCCCTTACATATTGAGGATTTTATATCACTTCGTTGTACATTTAATGTACGTTCAGAATATGTAAATTCTATTTAACGTATTTCATACAAGGTAGGAAGCATATAAAACGTAACCTCAAATAGTTATTTTCCTGGTATAACCTGAATCCTAGTAGATTTATTATATTTATGTTCTCAAATGCCCACAAAATATACATATATTTCTTCTAGTTTTGATTTACGTTCTTTTTCTTGTTCTTGTTCTCATTATTTTCTCGTTCTTGTTGTCGTTTTTGTTTTACTTTTTCTTGTTCTACTTTTTCTTATCTTTTTTCTTCTTGTTCTTTCTCTTCTCTTCTTGACGTGTGTTTTATAATATCCTAGTACTTTTCCTTTCTTCTAGTTTTTAAATGTTTTGGAAATATATTAAATACAAAAAAAAAGAGAAAACCGGTTCAAACAATTGCTGGTATAATATGTATATTAAAGTGAGTGTTTTGACAGAAAACGATATGTAAAGTTTTGTGTATGTCCAAATTACTCATTACAATCTTTATCAACTTTTTAAAACAGTTAAAATTTTAGACCCTCGTTTAACCTTTTCTTTTATTAAATACATTCACTAAAAATACATATTCATTTGAAATAATATTATTCATAATATACGTCATGTATATTAGAAAGTATGCACATATTAACATAGGTTTTTGCTTTGACATTATGTATGTGTTTGTTATAACAATATCTGTGTGACCCTAATAATCTAAGTGAATTAGATTTATTTTAAACTTTCTTAAATCCACAACCAATTTTTCCATTGAATCGTAACTAGCATCAAACTGTTAACGCTACGTTTGATATTTTTTATAAACAAATATATAGTTAATCTACGCTAAAATGTAAAGTACGCACTTAACGACAAATGTTTTGTTGTAAAAATAAATAGACTTCTTATATTTTTGCTTTCCCCTGAGTATTTTCTGTTCTTTTAATGGAACACCTTGCAGATTGTTATTTGGCTGCATTTCCATAATATTTTGCCGGGCCGGAGGAAAGTGGTATAATATGATACTAGAACGGGGTGGAAAGTGCAATTTAAAGGATGACAGTTATGTAGGTATTTTTAAAATAGTGTTGCCCGATAAAGTGCCAAGAATAATATTAAGACAGATTTGGATTAGCATTAGCTTTACAAAATGTTTTGAATAGTGTGATATAAGGATTTGCCGTTTACAAGGTAGGAATTATATTTGAAGGCCTGTATAATACGGCACAGAATTTTGTACAAAATTTTGTTCAACTTTTGTACAGCATTCTGTAAAACACATATTACACGGAATAGAACGTTTTGTACAAAATGTTGTATCTGTGAGCATGCGTAAATAGGTACAAATTACGTTGAAATTTGTGAGAAAACTGTTAAAATAATCATGTGACTGTCGATAATGTAGAATTCTATCAACATTTCATAATATTAGGTTGATACATACGTTCGTAGGGCTTTAATTAATTTATTATACATGAACGCACGACGAAGCAAACAAGCTGCAGCAATGAAGACCGCGAGCGAGATAAGAGAAAGTGCGGGGAGTGTCGGAATGGCGGGGTAAACTTATACTTCCTTGCCCTGTGATCGTATATAAACAGAAAAATTTGCTCGTTTGCGCATCGATGCGGCGTCGATTTTGAATAAAATTATGTAGGGTTTAAAACATCAATCTAGAGAATTTTGTACAAAGTTTTGAACAAAATTTTATTGTATGACACGACACAGAATTTTGCAAAAATATTTTTTTCAAAATTCTGTGCCGTTTCATACAGACCTAAGAATAACGTTTATATTTTATGCGATGAAATATTCACAAGGGTGAGGAGCATTTTGTGTTAATATAAATAGCAACCTGTTTAATATGAACTAACAAAAGAATTATTTAGAAAAAACTTTGCTTCTTTCGAAATATAATGATTTTTCAATTATCCTTTTAGTATCTCACGATTCTATTTACTGGGCTTCGATGGATGCAGTATATCTTCACCTACTAAATGTTCATTTAGTTAATTACAATTATTTAAAATGTAAAGATGTAGAAATTAGTGATCTGTAAATAGTACCTTTCAGTTATTTAGTAAATTTCGTAATTGATATGTTGCATACCTAACATCCTTCTTCCCTCTTCAGTTTTCTTTAACCTTGAATACGACTCACGTCGGTCTGTTACGTCTTTTTACTAGTTTGGTCTCCTAAATTTCTTATTTCAGACATTTATGCCACAATAATATCATCACTGTTTAAATTTTACAATAAATCTTCTTCCAGTCGCTTTCCATTACTTTTATTAATGATTTTGTACTTTTCCTTTTAGGTAGGTATTACAAACGTTCCTACAAAAAAAATTATGATCTTAGATAATTAGATAAAGCTTTTCATCCAAATTAGTATCTTTAGTTATGATAACACCCCTTTATTAAATTTAAATGGATTGCCTATATCCGTCAAGAAATTAGTCTTTGTTACCTTTGTATAACTTCGGGAAAAAATGCAATTATCGAAAAGTTATATCTACGCCAATATTTTATATTACCTTTGTTTCCACAGCAAATATGTTTAAAATACTGTTAATTAAAAAGATCCTGCAACGTTTGAACTACTCGTATAAGTTCCGCCATATTAGTTGTTCTCCGTGGCGGGAAATTAAAAAATTAAACCACGTACGACTTGGATTGACTATCACTTTAACTGTGAGTTTTAAATCATTTTGCTTTTTTACTATACACAATTCTCGATTAACGCTACTCAGACCAACAACCTTAAACCGTTATATTTTAAATACAAGGCTATTTAATATGGTAGAACTTCCAGTCCTAAGATACTGAAAAAAAAAACATTTGCAATGTGTTCTATTTTTATTAATTCACGAGGTGTGAAGGTCTTTAAATAGACACACATGCATAAATTGTTTTCAGATGTAGCCATTTCTCGCATAGTAACCAATTTCTATTAGCACTCAATTATAGCGTTTATGGCATTATGTATAAACTCTTGTATAATATTATTTTTTTGGCACATTTCCGTGATTCCACGATTTTGAGAAGATTTCTTCTAAAGGTCTCCTACTAAGCAAACCCCACCATACATATTTTAAGTACCTAATACAGCTAAGAACAAAGAAATGCCCGTGTATTTTACTCCCTCTTCTTGCTCCTCCCATCAAGGGCTTTAATTTACAGAGGAGACGCTCTGTACATTATGTGAAGAAAAGGAGGAAACAGCCTCACACATAATCTTCGACTGTCCAGCGCTATACCGCAAGAGACAGCAACTATTCGGGGGAACACTTCGTGAAACAACCTTCACACATGAAAACCTCGTAAAAAATATCCTGCAACTCGTTGAGGGCACCGATCTATTTTGAAAGAATCGGGAGCGTACAAAAGACCATACAGTCGAAGTGCAAACCGGGCTAACTAACCCACTTCAAATCCCTGCAGTTAATCAATCAATCAGTCAATCAAAGGCTGTAATTCAGCTGTACTGTACTGTTACTGGCGTTGAAGGTGTGTACGAGGTGTGTTAAATTGAAACCCATCTTTACTTTATAAAAAATTTATTCAACAATTTAATTACAAGTAATTACCGTCACAATTAAGGCACCTATCCCATTCTTTTACTAACCGACGTATATCCAGCTCATAGAATTCCTGTGGCTGCTGATTGAAGAAGTCTTCCACAGCTATCTGTATTTCTGCGTCAGGCTTAAAAAGCCGCCCTTTTAAAGTCTTTTTCGGCGGTCCAAAAATATGGAAATCGCAAGGCGATAGATCCGTGCTATAGGGTGGATGCTTTAAAACCCTCAGTTTCTTTCGTTGAAGATTTTTTTACCACATTAGCAACATGAGGCCTAGCATTGTCGCGCAGCAAAATGACCCCACGCGTAAGTTTTCCTGGACGTTTCTGTCTTACTGCTTGATGAAGCTTGTTCAATGTTTCATTGTACAGATTTGCATTGACATTTCATCCAGGTTTCTTAAACTCTATCAACAAGGATCCTTCATGGATCCTTCATGGCCGAAAAACAATGTCAACAGCACCTTGCCTGCAGAAGGTTGTGCTTTAAACTTCTTCGGTGGTGGTGAACTTGATTGTTTCCACTGCATCGACGATCACTTATTGGATAATAACAATGGCACCAAGTTTCGTCACCAGCAACTATTGACAAAAGAAAGCTATCACCATTTTGCTTATAGTCTGTGATGTGTTGCTGAGATAAGCCTATTCGCAATCATTTTTGTTCATTAGATAAGCGTCACCAGGAATCCATTGCGAACAAACTTTGCTGTAATCCAGATTACGAACAATCCTATGGACAGATCCTACATTCGCACCAACAATTTCTGAAATTTCTCTAATTGAAATTCGACTGTTTTCTCTATTAAGTCCTTCCACACACACCATATTATTTTCCGTTAATGCAGTACACCGTGCACCTGACAGCGGTTCATTCATAGTCCCCTTTGTTTTCAAGACTAAGTTGATCAAAAATGGGTTTCAGTTGAACAAGCCTCGTATGTTTGGTTAAGTTTTAAAGCTTATCGTCACTCGTCAATAGCCTTGTATAAAAATATAGTTTTGAGATACAGTATTCGTGTACTACCAAAAATACCTCGCTAATATACAGGGTATACTCCACCTGCCGGTAAACGATACCCTGTAATAGTTCCCATTAAAAACTAAAACTAGAAAATAAAACCTAGAACAGTAAAATCTTGAAAAAATGTCGTTTATTAGTAATATATATTTTAGTTCTTTAATTCGTGTGGCGGCAGAAATAGGCGGAATATAATTGAACGAACACACTGTATAATTAGTTGGTTGTTTATCCAAATACGTAAAACGAAATATATTCTTACCCGTTGACGGAGGACCCATTCATCTCTGATTAAATTAATATGCTAATTTATTCTAAGAAAAATATATTGATGTCATTATTTAACATAAAACTATTCAAACGTAACTAAAGATGAAAGACCGGCCTTGATTATAATATTGCTTTGAGGCAGTTCAACTACGAAAAAGGATATTAAACTGTTAGATTAACAGACACGCTACACTGGAATTTGTATTTGAACTTTAGACATCCAAACGGAAACGTGTATACAGTAGGGAAAAAAACAACAATACAATCAAAACAAACGATGATATTTTTCCTTGACTATAAATTATTATAATTTATAACAATTGCAGGCTATCGTTAAGTCAAGTCTCAACGTTTTGGCTTTATCCATCGTTCTTTTTCGTTTAGGAATTGTACAGCCGTTTGATTGAAGGTTGTAAAATCTTTAATGTGACATATTGTAATAAGAGCGTAGTCTAGCTTACACTATCATACAGCGCTGTTAAACCGTCAACACAATTCAAGTTAAAGCGCACTTTCAAATATGTTTCAACCATTTAATTGCATCTTCAGAATCTTCGGAGTAATGATGAAAGATTCAATGTCTTGCGAAACGTTAGTTTGGTAGGTTCATAAACTGTAAACCTGATTATGCTGAATGATTCTTCTAATTGTCGTTACGGTCTAAGTCGAAAATTAACAATTCCATAATATTTAATACAATTAAGTAAGTGGTATGCATACAAAGGTGGTGGTAGCGCAAATGGTAGACAGCTCGCTTTTTGAGTAAAATGTCGATTCTGGCTTACCCAACATACACACAGCATGTCAGCCGAAATCCCTTTTTCTTTAATTTAATTAAATTGATCAATGCCGCCTACTTATGATAACACTAGTAAGGTTGGATGATTTATTGTTGGAAGTATGCACTTTGGTTCGAAACCTAAGCATTACCATGCAGATTTATAAAAATTCTGTACGCAACCTACCACACACAATTTCCTAATCCGGCTTGCAAGCGTGGGATCGTAATGCTAAAAACCTTCTCTAGTATTCCTGTAGTTCGGATTCGACGTTAAACTGTACGTCCCCCGCGTTTCACCATAGTACTGAGAAGAAAAACGTGGCAGAGAAAAGGCCGATGCCCAATAGCCGGACGAAAAAGGCCGACAATGATTCATACAAAACGAATGAACTAAATAAGATGGCCAAGAACGGTATTACAATAGGTACCATCATAAAAAAGAAAGAGAGGCAAACCAAGAAGAAGTCGAAGAGATGACGTAAACGAGGCAATAAGAACAAGAAACGTATAAGAAAATACGTGCTACCACATAAATAATTGGAAACAGGAGACGGAGAGGTGGCCACATCCATAGACAATCCATGATAATGATGACAATGAACACAAGTAAACAGATTTTGGCATTATTTGAAGAAGTTAACTAAGTTGATAAGGTTATATCGGCACTAAAAGGTAGCTTTGTGCAAATGCATGAGAACAAGAAACTTACAGGAAAATACGTGCTACCACATAAAAAATTGGAAACCGGGGACGAAGAGGTGGCCACACCCACAGACAATCCATGAAGATGATGACAATGAACACAAGTAAACAGATTTTGGCATTATTTGAAGAAGTTAACTTAGTTGATAAGGTTATATCGGTACTAAAAGGTACCTTTGTGGAAATGGACTGAGAAACAGGAAGAATAAGGTTTATAGTATACAAAAACAATGAACTAATCTTATGGTAGGAAGACAAAGGTGAGTACTTTCAAAGCAGTTCAAGTATTTAGGTTTAATAGTCAACATAAATAGTTAACTGAAAGCAGAAATCGAAAGGAGAATACTGGAAAGTACTAAAAATTAAAACATCTGATAAATTCTAGTTTGGCACAGAGAAAAACGAAAGTCAAGATATGTTAAACAGCAATGTACTAGATACCGCTATATGGGATCGAAATACAGTCACTAACCCAAAAACATGTTACACAATCATCATAGCGGCATTTGGACTGTTGCGGTTAAAAAAATAAGTATTTCAGCAACTAATGGGCTATAGAAAAACCTCTGAATATACGTTCTACACCGAGTCAACAATAAAAGTCGATTGCTAATCTATTATCTATTAACAAATAAATTCTTATCGAAAGAAGGAATGTTATTCAGTAAATGAACTAAGCGGTGGCTCATTATCATTTTTTAGTTAAATTATCAGTAATGTGAAAAGAAAAGAAAACCGTCGTAAAAAGCTATATTTTTATTGTACTGTTATTCAATTCTGTATATATTTTGATTTAATGGAGAAGTAAATAATCTATGTACCAAAAATTAAAGGTATCGGTTCTGTGGTAGCAACAAATGGAAAAACAACAAGACCTAGAAATCAACCACAGAATTAAAATGGGCTAGACAGCATACGGAAACTGAAACATGTTATGAATATGAAGATCCCTTTGAAATTGAAATCAAACATATAGCGGCGACATACGGTGCAGAAATATGCAGAAACATATAAAAGCGACCTTTATCCAACCATGGGTACAAAATGGCCAAGACAGAAGAGAGAGAGATAGACAGAGAGATAGAATACATGATTTGTGTCATTAGTATTAAATTCTTTGTATGAAATTATTTCCTGTAATATTTGATTCCTATACTAATACATTCTATTTCGTATGTGAATTTTCATGGCTGGCATTTCAAATTCAATAAATCATCAATGTTACTTTTAGTGGTATTGAATCACTAAAAATGTCATTCACCTACCACACTCTTGGAAACTGTTGTGCAGTATTGCTACATTTTTAAATTGTTAGTAGATTTATCATTAGGCTTCTATTGTTGACTTAGGGAAGAACATATTTTCAAAAGTTTTCACTTTACTTAATTTAGATACGCTCCTTGTCAGATGATGATGATGATGATGATGATGAAGTTTATCTACGTAGGTTGCGTTAACGCGGCGTCTCTCTCCCACGAGGATTGATCACTATGGGAGAGTAGATCAACAACCCCCCTTATGGAGGAGGCCCTTGCCCAACAATGGGACGTTGCGGGCTAATAATAATAATAAAAATAAAGTTTATCTACTCCTACTGAAGATGGCGACTAAGCTGTCGAAATATGTATGTAAGTGTTCTAAATATAATGGTGATACAGGATTTGCACAATGTTCTCTATATTTCAACCGTCCTCTTCGTTCTACCTAATAGTAGGAGTACCTCTTCCGTCTTCTTTTTCGATATGTTAACCTCGAAAAGATGAAACTGCATCAGTTTTGAAAGACCTATCTTGTAATTGAATGTACGTTTCGCTTCCATTTTGCAAATTCACTACCTTTCCATTTTTTTCAAAACTTGAATTTCTTTACTGAAATAATCCATCATTACTCTGTCATGTGCTTTTGATGTTACCAATGTTTTTGGACACGATAGTACTACTATGGAGTACATCTCTACTCCACCCAGGATTTTTAATGCAGCTTTAGTTTCCGACATTTTTTTTTTATTTCCTGTGTAATTCACAATCTATCCTAGGACAATAAGCGAATTTTGTAATAAGTATAAATCATGTGGTTAGTGTCTTACATTAAAGATCTAACTAAGGTAACTAACCATGTGGTTAGTGATTATACATACATAATATGTAGTTAATTTATAATTAACATTTATGACCGATTTTCTATATCTAGCGGATCACAACGTTTTAGACGGTAAGTTCTTTGACTATTATCTAAGAGACTAATAGCTAGAGAATTTGAATGATGTTGTAGGCGCGCTAAATATTTACCGCTCATGCACTTCGCTTCTTGTATCACAGGTACCACGTTCAGTTCGTTGTGTAAAGTCTGATTTGTTACAAACCACGGTGCATTTGTAATTGTTCTAAGTGTCTTGGATTGAAATCTTTGCAAAATTTCAATATTTGAGGTACTTGCCGAACCCCACAACTGAATACCGTAGGTCCACACCGGTTTAAGTATCACTTTGTACACAAGTAATTTGTTGGTCAATGTGAGTTTTGAGTTTTTTCCAAGTAACCAGTATAGTTTAGAGAATTTGAGTCCCAGTTGTTTCCGCTTGATGAAGATGTGGTGTTTCCAGTTTAATCGGCGGTCCAGGTGCATCCCTAGGTATTTTGCTGTGTCCGTTTGTGGGAGTGGGTGTCCGTTTAACGCAACTGTCGGTCATGTTCGTTTTCTGAGGGTAAAAGTGACGTGTTGTGATTTCGTCTCATTGGATTTAATGCGCCATTTTTGTAGCCATAATTGTAGGCTGTTAAGAGCAGTTTGAAGTTTTTCGGAGGCAGCTGCAGGATCGTGGCTGGTTGCCAAGATAGCAGTGTCATCGGCAAATGTCGTTAAGACTGTACTTTCCGTCTCTGGGATGTCTCTGGTGTAAATTAGATAGAGTATTGGCCCAAGAACACTCCCCTGTGGTACTCCCGATTGTATGGGGTGCAACTCGGTTACTTCCTCTTGATATTTTACCATAAAATATCTATCGGAGATGTATGATTGTAGTACCAGGTAGAATGGGCTAGGAAGGTTTAATTTTAGTTTGTAAAGGAGGCCCTGGTGCCATACCTTATCGAATGCTTGGCTTATGTCTAGGAAGGAGGCAGAACAGTATTCTTTATTTTCAAGCGTATTGTTTATTACTTCTACTACCCTGTGTATTTGTTCTATGGTAGAATGTCCCTCGCGGAATCCGAATTGGTGCTGGGGTAAGATATTCAGTTCGTCGAGTTTAGATTTGAGTCTTTTTATAAATATCTTCCCAAATATCTTAGATAAGACAGGCAGGAGACTTATTGGTCGGTAGGACTCCACTTCTTCAGGTGGTTTGCCTGGTTTTTGTACAAGTATTATTTGGCCTACCTTCCATGATGACGGGCAATACCCCATTCTGAGTATAGCGTTATAGATATGTGTCAGTGCTATTAGAGCCTTCCGGGGAAGTTGCTTAATGACATTGCCTTTTATGATGTCATATCCAGGCGCCTTTTTCGGGTTTAGGTCTTGTGTAATTACTGTTGTAACTTCTTGTATGTTGGTAGATTGAATTGGCGGAGCCATTTGACATGGAGCAGCTAGGAGGGTTTCAATCTCCTCTTCATGTTGGTAATATTCTGTTTCGTAAGGTTGAAAAACGTTTGTCAAGTGATCTGCGAATGCAATAGCCTTTTCTTTATCTGTTCTTGCCCATGATCTGTCCCTCTTTCTAATTGGGGGAATGTTATCTTGGTTTTTGTTGAGTTTAGCTGTGGCCTTCCACAGAGAATAGTCCGTAGCTTGCGTTGGTGTCAGTTTTTCAAGATAATCGTGGATTGACTGATTTTTCTCAGTTTGCAGCAATGTCTTTAAATTGCGTATAGCACCATTTAATCTTTCTTTGTCTTGGGGGGCCCTTGTTGACATCCAAATCTTCCGTAGCTTCCTTCTGTTATTGCTTTTCTTACCGTCTGAGAGCAGTTAAACTGATTAATATTAGAATTAGTATCGGGGGTAGAGTCCCAAGCGGCATTTTGAATTATGTGTGTCAGGTTTTGGACAGCTTTGTCTATGTCATTTGAAGTTTTGAGGGGGATATTGATGTTAATCCTTTCTTCGATTAATTCCCTAAAAAGTTCCCAATCTCTGTATTTATTGGTAAGTGATACTGGTTTTTGTCTACTTATAATTCTAGAGCTGAAAGTTACTAATATTGGCGAGTGGTCCGAGGAGAGATCCAAGTGTTGTTCTGCTAGGAGTTTGTTCCGGGTTATACCTTTTGTTATACAGAAGTCAATAACATCGGGTGTTTTATTTCTATCGGTGGGCCAATATGTCGGTTTTCCGGTAGATAGCACGTTTAGGTTATTCTTATCGATACATTTTACAAGCTCACGACCCTTGGGAGTTATCAGCCGTGAACCCCACCTGGAATGCTTAGCATTGTAATCTCCCCCAGCCAGGAATCTGTTTCCGAGTGTATTGTAGAATTCTGTGTAGGCGTTTTCTTTAATCATGTGCCTTGGGGGGCAATATACAGCAGATATGGTTACCGGTGCGTATACATCTTCAATAATAACGTTACATGCTTGTATGTGTTCCGTTTGAAATTTTGGCGCTTCATAATGTTTTATTGTATTCTGGATGATAATGGCACTACCACCATGAGCGGTGCCGTCAGGGTGTTGTGTATTATATATTTTATAGTTAGGTATTTTCAAATAGCTGCGGTTTGTGAAATGAGTTTCTGATATTAGCATGATTTGTATATCATAGAGTTGTAGAAAATTAGAGATTTCTGGCCCGTGGTTCGCTAGGCCATTAGCATTCCAAATAGCTATTTTTATTGTTGGATCCATTAGTTAATTTTGTCGAAAAGCTTTGTAACGATATTTGTGATCGTGTTCATTCGCTCAGCTAATGTATTGATTAGTTTTTTCAGTTTATCTATTCGATTATCGGTGGAAGCTTGACTTGTATCATTTGGCGCACCCTCCATGGGTTTTATATCTGCTATTACAGAGGCTACTGACCGGTCTTCAGTAATTTTTCTTGAGGCTACTAGCGTATTATTTTGAACTGTGTTAGAGGGGTATTTGGTTCTGAGTGGTGGAAATTTCTTCGCCTGCAGTTCTTTGTAGACCCTACAACCTTTGTAGTTGGCTGGGTGGTTACCCTCACACAAAGCGCATTTTAAATCTTTACGATCCTTTATATTACAGGTCTTATTGCTGTGAAAACCTCCGCATTTAACACACCTTGCTTGTCTCATACAAAAATTTTTTGTATGGCCCAATCTAAGACAGTTAGCACATTGAGGCACTTGCCTATTTTGTCTGGGTGGTTCCACTGTGACTTTACAGTATTGTAAATATTTAATGTCATATACTGTTTTATTATTTTCATGGGGTTCCAATTCTACGAAGAACATCGGGAGTGGCCGTTGATCCCGATTACTTTTTGCGTTATGTATGTTTCTGACAGTATGTCCTTTTTGCGTTAATTCAGCTTTTAGCTCATTAAGATCGGTGGTGTGGTGGATACCTTTTATAACAACTCTGAAGCTTCTTTGGTTTTTTATTTGATAAGTGTGATGTTTTACGTCATAATCAGTTAGTATTTGTTTGGCTGATTTGTAGGCCTTTTCGTCTTCAGTCTGGAGTTTCACTTCGTTTTTATTTACTATTTTTAGTGTGTACTTTTCTTTTAGTGCCTCCTTAGTATTTAGAGTTTCTGTCAACCCTTTAATATTGCTTATTTCGGCGAGAAACATTGGCGGCGGCTTTATGTTTGGGCGATCGTTTTTATTGGTATGGTGTTTTTGTTTTTCAGGTTCTGTAGCATTTTCTAGGAACTGAAAGCGGTTTTTTGGATTTATTTGTTTGTTTTTCGGTGTTACATCAATTTCACGAGTCAGCTCGGGTGATTTTTTCATTTTTCTTTTTTTTAGTGTTTCTATTTTCGACGGTTGTCCATCCCACTTCTTTTTCTAATTCTTCCTCGTCTGTTACATACTCTTTCTGTGTGCTTGTGGTAGCATTTGCATTTATTTCTTCGCTAAGTTGTATTATTTTAAGTTGCATTTCATTCAACTGTTTTTCCATTCTTTTCGTTGTTGTTTCAAGAGTTTCCCTCGCGCTTTTTTCCATTATCCAAGCGTTGTATAGGGCCTGTTCATTTTGGTTTCTTACCTGGTTCTCCTGGAACAAGGCTTGATTCTGTTGCGCCAGACGCGCTTCGCCCGGTGTAGGCGGGCGTTGATAAAACCCATCCATACCTGGCTGGGATTTATTGTAGATTGTTTGTGTTCACATTGCTTGTCGGGTGAATAAGTAAGTGACCTACTGCGAGTGCTATCTTTCATTGAAGGCAACGTTAAATGTTAGTTTCGGACACGATGCAGATTTATTTATTTTCCTATCGTCTTTGTATCATCGTTTGTATGCATTTGAAAATAGGTATTATTTCGCTTGAATGCGGTCATAAAATTACCACAGTTAATTCTAAAACCATTACTGTGCTTGGCTTATAAAAAACCTCTTCCTGAACCACTAGCTGTTTTAAATCTAGACGCCCTTCTCCAATATCATCATTTTGAATGGTTTGTTGAAGTCAAGCACAGTGTTAATCTTGTACACTTAAAAGTAGATAGCAAATATGAAAAAGAGGAAGAACCAAGAAAACAGAGCCTATATGTCTACCCAAGAATACATTACAAGTTAGCTACAGAAAAAGTAACGGCGTGTTATATTACAATCTAACAAATCGCATATTTGCATTTTAAAGGAAGTAGTTCCACATGGCTCAATACGTGGTCCATTACTATTTCAAATTTATTCTATAGCTTCTATTTCATTCATTAAAGGTTATATGTTTCGTCTATACGTACACATGAGTCTCAAATACATAAATATTCGAAGATAGGTTTGCATTCAGCCTTGTAATTATATGAACGAAGCGTTGATGAACCTTAAGTGTTGTGCCGTTTCACAGCGTTTGAAAACTATTCTTCTTCTTATTACAATTTGAGGGAAGTCGATCTGATAGCACGTAATGCATGAGTTTTCTATTGGGAAATAATATCTGCACATAGCAGACACAGCTCGAAACCAGAATAGCCAAGGGTTAACCTACGTTCATTATTCAAATCAATAGACTTCGCAAGAAAAATCCTACTGAAAAAGTACACCTTATTAGAATACTTACCCTTAATATAATATGAAAAAAGAGCATATGAAGACACATATGTCCTTATGTTTTGCATTAGTCTACAAATAATACATACATCTTATATAGTTTTCTTGGAGTTCAGGAAGGAATCTTGTTACTGATCTTTTAGCCTTTATAATAACAACCAACATGGTTAATTCGTCCTCTTTAAAGAAGAGGTAAATGAAAAGAAAAAAGGTAACAGTATGACTATAAAATATTATTGAGTATGAGTAAATTGAAATTTGTTCTTCAAATTTCCAAATTCAAGGATGCAGAACACATTGGGTTGTACGAAGACGACAATTTAAGCGTGCAAACTCTTACAGATATCACATGCCATCCAAAAATATAGAATACTTGTGTAACTAAGTCTGTTGTGTCTAAGCCTGGCAAGGTCAGTAGTGAAAGTTTAATATCTAGAAGACTAGGACTTTTTTCTATTGCAGATTTTACAAATATTTTGGTGGGAAAGCAAATTGGTCGAAGATAGTACGTACATTACATAAATTCAAATATATTTTCACTTAATAAACATACATATATATTTTTACATTTTTTTTGTATAAATATGAAATACTAAAAAATAAGTGAATCAGTAACTATAGCTTTGGTAAACGTGAGATAGATAATATTTAATATACAGTCGTAGCTGTTGGTGGTGGTGCTTGTAATTCTGTCCGTTCTGGCAGTGCTCTGGCTTCATTTTGGTTCACCAATACTGCTTGAGGAACTGCTCCAGCAGTTGGACTCATCTCGATTACTGTATACTGGCTTTCTTTAATTAAATCTTCATACCTTGGCGGAGGTTCTATGTATTCTGCAAAAGTAACCACACAAAAATTAAATTTACTAAAACTAAACTCTTAGCAATCTTTGATAAACGCTTCAACATTTTCATTTAATTTTTTCTGTGTTGTATTTTGTCCATGTTACACAATATTGTCTTAGAATGGAACCGTATAGAACGTATATTGTTCATTGTATCTAATACACTTCTTTCTTTCTATAGTCTATCTATACTAAAGTATTTGTACATACCTGCATACGGTGGTGGAGCAAGAGTACCAGGAAATATCCCCGAAGATAGTTCATCTCCGTCGCTGTGGTACGCACTGTTGTTATAAAGTTGGTTGGGAACGTGGATCTGGGTAACCGAGATTACTCGTCCTAAAATTTAGATAAGTTCGGAAAATCAATAACACTGACCCTGTAAGTACAACCTCTGTCCTCGTCGTGATTTTCTCTGATTTTTTGGATAAGCCCACAGCAAGATACCAGAAACACGATTATTAGTGCAAGTATTATAAATAACTCTAGCTCCATGCTAAAATAAACGGTCAGTTAACAAACATATTGCGGATAATCATTAGTACAACTTACCTTATTTACTTATTTTATTTGCGCATTATAGGTTGGCAGAAACATTGACTTTATATTTCGTATATAACAATCGAAAAGATTAGATAATGAAATATTAGTTATCAATTTTATCGATTTGTCGTGTGAATTTTTTGGTTTGTGGAATCATGAATTGAGTGCACAGTTTTGATTTTTACACAGTTTACCATTAAAAAATTAGATATCTAGCAAACCTACTTTTAATATTACATGCGGTATATTAAAAATGTTATACTCTTTGAAGTATCCCATGAAAAATTTTTTCTACATTTTTTACCGATCTATTAAAGAAGCTATTTGGAAACTAATTAATTAACACTCGTGAAACACAACTTTAGCCCATCTTTCGATTGAATAATTAATACAACTGAGACTACTCGTTTATTTTGCGGTCACGAAACAACACTAACAGCACCTGTCCTATCTATTTGTAAGTTTACTTAGACCATAAATAATTAAAGATAACAGGCATAATACCTTCCAGTAAAGTTGTGACGTCCATACATACAATGCGATGGTGTTAACATATGTTTATATAAGCTGGAATTTCACTTTTGCAATTCATTTTATGGTCCTCTATTTTCTACTCTTCATTCGTTTTCTGATTTACTACCAAAGCTTAGTCCAACATGAACCTTCGTATTTAATACTGTACGTATATAGTGTTTGCAGTCATACCATTTTATCACTTTTAATTGCACAGCGACGTACTGCTTATTGCAATTAGATAATGTGAAGGTAAAGCCTTCATTTACAATTTGACCGTTTCAATATACTAATTTTTTTTAAGTAACACATTACATTTAATTAAGTTAATTCCGACGGAGACATATTTTTGCCTTTCGCGCTTAACAGAATGATTTAATAAGCAAAACGTGTATTTGTAATATTAATATGTAGGCTACCATCGAACAAACAAAGATTCAATTTCAACCATGAAAAAAAATTTTTTAATTATAGTTGACCAGTCAGCGTTCAAATGCTATACATAGTTGTGTTAAGCTATTACAAAATAACTTTTATATGCACCTAATTACTGACAATGTGATAGTACTATAAATAATTTTTTCATGTCTTGAGGTAAATAGCGTGGTGATATATTTTTGCACTTGGACACGATTTAATGCTTTCATAAAACTTTGTACAAATTTGTCTAATAAATATTTCAATTGTAGGTATCTCGAACTATGGTGAATTTGATTATTGCGTATCAACCAATCTGCATTAACAGCAATCCGCAGCACCTTGTTCTAGAACACATTTATTTTATTAATTTGTGTCTTAGAGGCAGCACCCCAAACTGAGCAGCTATATGTTACTATAGGCCGTAGAACTTGAACTTAAAACTTAAAATAATACATGTCATTTTATAACTATGTTAACTTAAATGTATATGGCGGTGGACCGTTCTAGGCGTTGGGCCTCTTCAGTTCTGGGCTTGGTTTCTTCATCTTCTGGGTTGGCGGCATCTTGATGGGTTGATGGTGGGTTGGTGGTTGGTGGGATGGCTGGTTGTGCTAGGCTGGTGTTTTGTGGCTTCCTCGGGTATCTGTAATGTTAAGTAAAAGTGTAGTATTGTGTATTAGTTGAAGTGCAATCATGCTGGGGGGGGAGGGAAGTAAATGTTGTGGTATCCTGAAAAAAAGGAGAAATTCCTTAAAAAAGAGGAGTGGCATGACCGTACGTAATTGTACGTGTACCACATTTAGGGGGTCACGAAGGTCGTCTGTTCACCTCAGTGGAGTGTCCTCCAATATGTACAGGGAAGATAGGAGAGCGGTAGGGGGGCAAGGGAGTTTCCTCTGGGGTTTCCTGGGAACCCGGTTGACTGGGACGAGATCACGGTTTAGGGGTTTGTGGGAGGTCAAGAGGTTTTCGTTGGCGATAGGAATGCCTTGATGAAGGGTGCGAGAAATGTATTTCTGCTGAAGGTGGGTGAGGCGGTCGCATATCAGGATGGTTTCAGTGTCGATGTGGGCTAGGTGGCTGGGGTGTTCTCTATGAAGACGGAATATGCGACGGAGAATTTGCCTTTCGCATGCTGCGATTTGATGGAGGAGATGGAGTTTGAGAGTGGCCTATGGGGGGGCTCGGTATTCAATGGCGGGGCGAATAAAGCTGTTGTAGGTGTGGGGGAGGGTTCGGGAGTCGCAGCCGTTTAAGTGACCATGGATGCGCCGAAGAGGAATGGAACGGTTTCGGACTTTTTTCAGGGTTTCTCGGATGTCGAGGTTTAGGGAGCAGGTATTTTTGAAGGTGATCCCCAAGTATCGGGCTTAACTTGAAAGGGGGATTGCTTGATTGTGGACAGAAATATTTATGTCGGTTGGATCCAGTCTGGGGGTTCGGATGTCGAAATAGGACGGCGGTTGGTTTATCGCCGTTGAGTTTAATCCTCCACTTGCTGATCCATCTGGAGATGTGGTTGAGGCCAACTTGGAATTCGCGGGATGCGGAAAGGGAGTTTTTTTGGGAAGTCCAAATGGCGGTGTCATCCGCGAAAAAACGGATTTTTGCTCGGGTGGGGTTTGTGACTGGGAAGTCGTGGGCGAATACGGAGTATAATAGGGGGGAAAGTATAGAACTCTAGGGGACGCCTGAGAGAAGGTCGATGGGGTGGGAGTCGAAGACTTTAACATTACAAGAGCGGTTGATGAGGAATGAGTCTATGAGTTTGACGAAGTGTGGGCTGAGATTTAAGGAGAGAAGTTTTTGGACGAGACCGTCATGCCAGACTTTATCGAAAGCACGCTCTATGTCCAAGAAGACGGCGAGCGTGCATCGGTTCAGATTGACACTTCTGGTGGAGTCGGTGTGGAGTTCGAAGATGAGGTTCATAGTGGAGCGGTGGGGGCGAAAACCAAATTGTTCTTAGGGGAGGAGATTGTTGGATTCAAGGGTTTCGCGGAGGCGGGAAGCGATGATTTTCTCAAGGGTTTTGCCGAGAATGTTTAGCAGGGACATAGGGCCTTATGATAGGGGCTTGTGGGGATCTTTGCCGGGTTTGTTGATCATGATGGTCGAAGCTTCTTTCCAGGCTGTGGGTAAGTAAGAAATCTGGAGGCAGGAATTGTAGATTGTGACAATGGCATCGATGGCTTGGTCTGGGAGTTTTTTCAAGAAGAGCGACTTAAGTTGGTCGGGGCAGGAGCTTTGAAATTTTTGAGGCGCTTGAAGTGGAATTTGACCTTATCGAAGTTGGTGGGCTCCATAAGGGGGGTCTGGGTTGGGGGGGG